>JAQQZR010000012.1:27992973-28015732 GCA_030068235.1 Notoglanidium macrostoma | reverse complement strand
CACACACACACACACACACACACACACACACACACACACACACACACACACACACACACACACACACACACGCAAGAGATGATTGTTCTTAGTGAGAAATCTGAATAAGTCTATGCTTGCTGATGGACTGTTGGCCAGTTTGCATTGTATTATTTCACTCTATTATTGTGCATTGAGCCTATAAAATAGACCCACTGCTTTATTTCGAATGTGTTGCTTTCTGCCATATGCATTTTGCTTTATGCTTTTTGCAATCTATAAACATGGCATACATGACCTTGACGTTCCTGGTCTGTAATGTGCCTCATAATTATATTGGTTTGATATTTGACACAGAATCATAAATAAAATAAATCATAATTTAAATTCCTGTGTTACTGTATGCACAAAGAAGCAGCTTGTACAACAAAATTCCTACTTTTCCTTTACTTTCTATTTTCTTTGATGCTTTTTATAATATAAAAACTTACATTATACAATCCAGTGATATAAAATGAAGGTTATAAATCCTAAAAGCAAAAAAAATAAAAAAAAGCAAAAAATTTGTCTCGGTGTAAACAAAAGCGCTGAGATTCGCAAAGTGACAGTTTCTCGCCTTTGCTGCTGCTGTTGTTGTATTTTTCCCCGGAAGAACCTGTCACTGCCCTTCCTACCCTGTGTCACTATGGCAACAAAACAGCGAGCCGCTTTTATATATGGTCACGGAAGAAGAGAAGAAACCAGCAGCGACGAGAACGAGCGTGCTGACGCAGACTTTGGCGTCAGACGCACGCACGCACGCACGCACGCGCACAGACTGGTTCCTTCCGTGTAGCTTGTGGGCTGCGGTGAGGCTGAAAATGGAGTCGGATTGCAGAGAAAAGCAACTAGTTATACTCAACAGAGTCTCCGATAAAGCTCATATTTAATCCCCGATTAAAGAACACTGTAAAAATCTTTCTGTAAACATATTACTGCTAATGCTGGTGCTGGAGATGGCACCATGCTAACATTTTTTCATTCTTGCTGATATTATACACACACCTTGCACCATCAAATTCACTTGTTGTTATTTCTTCTATTATATGTATTTATTTATTTTTTGCACATCTGCAAACATGGCATAATCTGAGGTAATAAAAATATAAAACCCAACCAAAAGGCATACTGAGTTATGGCACATGAGAACAACAGCACACTTATATTACAAATAACACATCCAGGTACAACTTTTTGACTATAACAATATTCATCACAATATTCATAATACTGTGAAAAGAACAGCTTCACACTGTTACACATGGATTAGCAAGGTTATGACATTTTGTAATGTTGTGCTTTTCATTCTCCAATGAATGACCACTAAGACTAAAGCCTTTTTTCCAATACACTAATGGATTATTGGGTCATTATCATGCAATGCATCATCGTAGGCCAGGAACATGAAAATTTTAAAGGTACAATATTAAGTATTTCCTGACGATACCTAATTTCATATCACGTACAACAATACGTATTGTTATATCATCAGCCCTGGTGTATGATAAAGCATGAAATCAACACCAACATGGATGGAAAGTGACGTAGTACAAAAGTGCATAAACGAGCCTCATATACGATAAAGGTCATACATCACAATCAGGAAGAAATGCTCTTACAAAACAGACCTCATTAAAATCTTCTCTGCCAAATGCTACACCATCAGTAACATCGACATATAGACTGCTTTCTCTAAAGAACCACTTCGGAGGGGTTTTTTTCTTCTTAGATATTATTCACCTTACACAGACAAAACAGTGTTTCAGAGTTCAACAACCTCCACAGTAAAGTTTCTAAAAGTGCTTCACATCAAGACAGCCATGCAGAGACACATCAGTGTTCATGTGGTTGTGTATTAATAATTCTATTCATTCTGTTTATTATTTATTTATCAATATTATTATTATTATTTCTTCTTCTTCTTCTTCTTTTTTTTTTTTTTTTTTAGAAAAACAGAGTCAGAGGTTCAGCTATTGACAGGTAATAATAATAGTTAAAAGCTCAGAGGCCCAAAAGAGGCAAGACGCCAGGCCACACCAGAAATACTGAGCCCTTCACCATAAATTATGTCATTTAAAGTGGAGATTATGGTATTTTGGTTGGCTATGGGTGGGGATCGGGCCATTTGCATGAGTTATAGGTGAATGTGGGATGATGATTACGACTATTTATGGGTGGAGATCTAGGTATTTTGGGTTGTAGATTAGAGTGTTTAAGGCCCAGGAAAAGTTATTACATTGGATTTCATGTGTAGATTATACTAACAGGTTGGAAAGTATGGCATTTTGGTTTAGCTATTAGATTTAGGTGGTTTTTGTGGTTGGAGATTGGGGTATTTTGGGTACAGACAAACATTTTTTTGTTTGGCAATTGGGAACATTAAGATATTTGGGTAGAAGTCAAAGTATTTCGGTGCAGGTGATGGTATGTAGGTGGAGATTAGGGGTGGAATTTGTTGTGTTTTGGGTGGAGATTAGGGCAGTTTGAGTTATTGGCACATTTTGGTTAGCTTTTAGGCCACTATGGTGGATTTTACATTATTTTGAGTGGACACTAGGGCATAATAGTGGAGATTGATGTGTTTTGGTGGGTTTTACAAATTGGGAGGAGATTAGGATATTTTTGATAAACATTATGATATTTTGGGTGGAAATTAGAATAACTGTACTTATTGGGGTAAATATTGTATTCTTGGTCATATTTGAGTGGAGAATAGGACATTTCAGTTGAGTATTTTGGGTAGAGATTATGATATTTGGGTGGAGATTAATTTATTTGAGTGATCATTTTGGGATGAAATTAGATTTTACAATTGCAATGTAAATGTAGCGGGTGATAAGGGAGTTTACAGTGGGGATTAGGGTATTTTTTTGGTGTAGGTTCGGGTAATTTAGGTAGCGGTTTAGAGATTTGGGTGGATTTTAGCCATTCTGGGAGCAGATTTGAGTATTTTAGACATTAGTGTATCTGAGTGGATATTAGGGTATTTTGGGAGTTGGTTAGGACGTTTGGGTGGAGAGTGGGTGAATGAGATTGGAGATTAAAGAAATAAGTGAATCTTTTGTCATGCTGTATATAAATCTCATCTCTTCTTCAGCTCAGATCTTCATAACGTCAGCAGGGTGGAGTTTTCGGCTGCAGGTTTCGATTTCCCACCTTCGCACTCCTCAGCCTGAGTGAAATCGAACGTCAGTGGCTCCAGACTTTCTCCCATGCTCATGTAGAGAGTCTCCCACTCGCTCAAACCCAGAGAGGCGCTCAGGTCGATGTCGGGTACCAGCAGGTCCATGTCATCATCATTGTACTCCATTTTGGATCCTAGCTCCTCCATGGCCACGTCCTTGATGTCGATGTAGGGCTCCAACTCTGCGCTGGAGCACAGCAGCACGTCCGAATCTCCTGAGATCATGGGCTCCTGGTGGAGAGGAACAGGAGAGGCGGCCAGCTTCTCTAAAGTCACAGAAGAGGTCTGAAAAAAAGAGAGAGAACAGCGCTATATCAGACCTTTTAGTGAGACAGTTATGCTGTTACAGCCAGGGTTCCTCCTAATGGGGAAATGCAACTGTAAATCAGAGTTTAGACTGTTGGTGGATTTTCTTAATATCTTATTACAATGTCATGTAAATTAATTTACTAGGCTGATTAGTCATCTGTTTACTGTCTGACTGCTTTGTGTGGGTTTGTTACAGTAAGATGAACTTTCTTGTTCGTGTTAAACAGGTTTCTGGGTATTTCCAAAAGAATTTAATGACATTTAGGGGAAAGAAAATCACTGCAACTGATTTTTTGGTTCTGAAATTATTTTAAAATAAGTATAAGATTATTTAATCAATTTTGAAATTTTATTTGCTAAATTCAGGTTTGAAGGCTGATTTGTATTCCATTATAATTCCATATTCTTTTTCTTCTTCTTCTTCTTCTTATTATTATTAGATATGAGAATTTTAGATACATTCCCCTAAATACACGCTATAATTTAGCACTGTTTAATCTATTAAACAAGGCCTGAAGGACATATACAGGTGACTCTGACAGATGCATTTGGTGAAATATTTAGTGTACATCTCATTTATTACAATAAAATACATCCTAATAAATGTTAAATCACTAATGACTGTAGAGTTCATGTGTTTTATATGAATAATCGGACAATATCAGGTAAGTAAGATAGTAAAAAGTCTTATTTCTTCAGATAAATAAATAACAATCACTTAAAAAGTTAACCATATCTAACTTTTATAAATCCTCCCCATCCTATAACTCCTCCTCATCATATAACTCCTCTTCATCACATAATCCCTCCCACATCCTATAACTCCTCCCCCATCATTTAACTCTTCCCTCTCCAGTTTCCATTCACATATCTACATTTATATCAGCATAATTATGATGTATAGATTTTCTGTATAAAATATACTTATAACTACCAAAGCTGATGTGACGTGGAGAACAGGAGACATTTTCTGAGTTGCTTTGTCAGAAACCTCCTTTTCCTCTTTCTCTCCTTCCTCTTTTTTCTCCTCTTCCTCCATCTCAGTAGGGATTTTGCAGTGTGGTTTGTGGGACATGAGCAGAAGCTCCAGCTGCTCTTTCTCCTTCATCAGATCGCTGATCTCAGCCTCCAGAGCAGCTTTCTCCTCCTCCAGACTGTCTGTCTCCTGATCATAACACACATACACACACACACCACATCAAAACCTCTGAGAAACCACACGTTATACATTACTCTACTTTACTGTCTGACAGAACCCGAACACTGACAGAACCCTAACACTGACAGAACACTGACACTGACAGAACCCACACTGGCAGAGCCCTAACTCTGACAGAACCCTGACACTAACAGAACCCTATCATTGCCAGAACCCACACTGACAGAACCCTGACACTGACAGAATCCACACTGACAGAACCCTAACACTGACAGAACCCTAACACTGACAGAACCTGAATACTGATACACAGGGTTAAATGCCTAATTTAATTTAATACATGCAGAGACAGACAGATGTACAGATGGACAGACAGACAGAGCGACAAATAGGCAGAGAGACAGACAGATAGACAGGCAGGCAGACAGACAGAAGGGTAGACAGACAGGCAGGCAGACAGACAGACTGGCAGGCAGACAAACAGACAGACAGACAGACTCACAGCCTGCAGACTGTCGGTCAGTTGGCGTCGGCGGTTTCTGCACTTTGCGGCTGCGAGTTTGTTTCTCTCTCTCCGGAGTTTCCTCCTCTCTTCCTCCTCTGGAGACAGCTGTGTGTCAAAAATAGAAAAGAATTCTTTGAAATGTTACAGTGTGAGTGTGTTTGGTACCTGTAAGGGTTTTATATATTATTCCTGTTAAAGGTTCTGTGAACTGAAATGGAGAACGTTACAACAAAGGGCTTCTCTTTTAGAGAGGGGTCCAAGTAGAAATTGAAAATTAGCAAAAAGTATATAGATGCTGTATCTGTCTGTCTGTCAGTCTGTACACCTGTCTGTCTGTATATCTGTCTGTATATTCATCTATCTTTTTGTACATCTGTCGGTCTCTGTCTATACATCTGTCTGTTTGTCTATCTGTGTTCACTTCTGTCTGTCTGTACACCTGTCAATCTGTTTGTACCTCTGTCTACATGTGTCTGTCTGTCTGGATCTGGTTGTACTTCGGACTGCATATTTGTCTTTCTGTCTTTCTGTATATAAACATGAGTATATTTTTATCTAAAACATTATTAGCTTCCTGTCTATCTGCAACATCCCAGCTAATAGTTTTAGAAAAACAGAACGTTTTCTGGATGTTGTCAGAATGTTTTTTTGGAACATTTACTGATGTTCTTAGATATTGGAACACTGACACTAACGTTTTGAGTGAGCGACATTATTACAACATTTTTTGAAGCAAACCTATAACAGCGGATGATTTTAGAAAACATTGCAAGAACGTTATTTTTGTAACCTCATCTGTTGCCTACTGAACAGTCTAATAATGCTCTCTGTTGTCTGGGAAGAATAGAGAATAGAGACAGAGAGAGAGAGACAGACAGTAACATGGAGTGTGCAAGGGTTCATGAGGAAATGGTATGGAGTGTTATGAGTATTATGGGATGTTGTGTGGTTTGTATGTGAGTAACAATCTCCACATCTGAATAAACCTGGTGTACCTGCTCTTTCTGGGCTTTCCTCCGGCCCACTGAGAACCCAGGACCCGTCTCGGGTTCTGTCTTCAGTTGAGGGGTGTGTGTCTTCTTCTGAGGTGTATGTGTCTTCTTCTGTTTATCTCCACTGCAGGGTCCGACTGATGAAATGTCAGTGGACAAGACCATCCACTTCAGATCAGGTGCTGTGGCGATGGCAGTGACCGTGGGGACGAAGGGACCGTCGTCAGAGCTCTGACACACACAAGCGCACACACACACACCACAATTAGCATGTTCATCCTGCTATACTGAGCTTCAGATAATTGCAGCAATTAATAATGATTTATTAATGAATATTACATCGTTACAGATGAATAATTAATCATTAATACCTGTCCATCAACCTGCTACTTTTTGCTATGTTTCCTTGTTATATTCGATATTTTAAGGCAAAAATACGTGTATCAAGTTAATATCGGATAAATCATGATTTTAATCTTATCAATGAATGACACTAATCATGCATCAGATACATGACAAGTATATAACCTCCATGTTTCCCTGTCCTTTGTCTCCAGATGCCAAACGCACATCTGCTTAATGACATGATGCAATCAATCAATTTTAAAAAATGATAATTTACGTCACGTGTACCTGCGCGAGCGCCTCCTTGGCAGACAGCTGGCCGCGAGACGATGACCCGGTTTTAGGCATCTTCTTAAAATAAAATAATAAATGCAATCAAATCAGCAAAATCCTGCAACAGTGACTCTATAGCATCAACTGCACCACGTGTGCTGATAGAAAATGTCGTGTGTTTTTTTAGTTTGTTTGTTGTTTGTTTTTTTTATGTTTTAAAGGGTTCTGCTGTAATTCACCAGTGCACTAATCCGCACAGCTCCGGCGCTCCTGCGCTTCTGTAGTGAAGCGACAATTTTATGAATGAAATCTGTGAGACCGGACTGTACCACCCTGCGTTCATGGGGGAGGAGGGTGTCGAGATGTTTAAAATAAAAGAACAGATGTGGAAATATCATGTCACGTTCCCTTTTGCAGTTGCATGCTGTGCATTTGATTTATAATAAGATAATCCTCATGTGCTAGTGTGTTTTATTGCAATATTTATAATCATTGTTATAATAATAACAATAATGTAAGGGAAATATGAATATATATGACATCATAGAAGCACTTATGAATCAGTACAGCAGTGTCAGGCATCCTCATTGATTACAAATTCACAATAATATTTTTTAAAGACATACAGGCCACATGCATGTGCTTTAATAGACATACAGACATTCATACTTACTAAATATTTCACATTTTACTGCATTATGCACTCATAACGATGTATAGGCTACAGGTCTTTTTTTTTTGCAAGGACATGACAATTATGGGTGCCATAAACGTTTATATTCATCACAAAATTATAATTCGAATAATTATTTATTTACAAAATTATGCATTTTGTTATTCATTTTTGATGCTTTGAGGCATTTAATTGGATCGGGATAAAGAAAATGAATTGTTATTGCTATAATTTTCTGTATTTTCTGCACACTGCATGATGGAGAAACACAAGTGCTGCAGCAACAAGACGCTCGCGAGCCAATCGCAAGGCGCGGCGCACGGCAGCCAATCGGAGCGCAGCGCGCGCTATGTGCCAGTCAGAGCGCGGCGTCTTGTGACCATGTTTGGCGTTTCCGGCGAGGCGCCATTGCGGCAAAGCTGAGCCTCTGTGGCTATTTTTGTCTCATCGGACTTAATTAAAACGACACACGACTCTTCAGAGTTGTCACCTTAAAGAAGCGGTGCACGTTATTTTAAATAATATTGCATATTTAAATAAATAGGCCTAAATAAATAAATACATAAATATAAAGTAAATTTATAGCTTTCATGGCTCGCGCCTGTAGCAGCTGTTCTGATGGGAAACGGAAATCAGTAGCCACTGAGATAATGGCGGGTTTTAACTAAAATAAAACATGAGGTCATGTGTGTGTGTGTGTGTGTGTGTGTGTGTGTGTGTGTGTGTGTGTGTGTGTGTGAAAACAGAGCCTCCTTTTCTTTCTTGTGCTCCATCCAAGTGTTTCCCGGCAGCCCCGGCACGCCCCCTGCCCGGTTTGGGCGCGTGAGTGTCGGTCAGTCCGCCCCGGAATCCCTCCATAACAATGGCTGTGTCCCAAACACCCGCTACCACTCAGGATCCTGCATTCTAGATCATTCTGGAATGTCAAAGTATAGAACTTGAAACAATACAAGAAAAAACAGCGTTTGTTAAACATTTCCTAATTTGCCCATTACAAAAATAAGAAAATTACATTTTAGGAATAGATTTTACTCAAAATATTTTAAATTGCACTAGCAAACGTAATAGTGACATTTCAGCAGTACAGATTAACAAAATGCTTTATTGAATTACTTAAAAACACACTTTATCTGTTTCTATATTATGCATAGTGTCTTGAATAAACTACTCATTACTCGTGTTGTTTTCTAAAGCTGTTACAATAACATAACATACACAAGACAATCGATCATGGCATCATTTGCATATCACAAAAACGGAGATTGTTTCACTCAGAATGTGGTCTAAATTGTAATAGCAAACCTAAGTCACAGTGTCGCACACCAAAATACTGTGCTGAATTATTTAAAAGCACTGTTTACATGTTTATATAGGCTATTATGCCTAGTTTCTTGCACTACTGACTACTCAAGATATTAAAAACAGCCTAAAATCCTAATAAACCTTTCTTACCATATTGAGTCCCTGATCAAATTTCATCTGTTTTAGAAATTTCTTTAAAAACTTTTTGTAAAGATGGAAATGAGACAAAATAAGACAATGAGTAACATGCAATGTGGTAATTCGCATATTACAAAACAACCCCCAAACAATCCAAATGGATTTCATGCTTATTTATATTGTAATAACAAACCTAGCTGTTTCTGAAGACCTTCCTACAGAACTCACTTCCACAAGAGCAGGCTCTCTTCAGTCATAAAGACAACAAGGTGACAACTAGTCATTTCCGTAACACCCTTATCACTGGATATGAGCTTCGGCAAAACACTGCAGATGTTATCAGGTGATGCTGTGTTTGTGTGATATCAGACGTACACTCACATGTATGAGGAAAGTAGAACTGATTAGACTCGGCACTTACATAACAGAACAGGACAGAGTATATATGATGGCTTTGAGATTAGTTTGTGTCAAAACCACTAGACACCGGAAAAGCTTTCGTTCCATGTGCAATCAGATTTAGGAACACTTAATTACTTCACAAACAGGATGAGTGTGTCACTGACAGCAGTGTGTTTGTGCTCACATGAGCGAGACTGCTGTTGTACTGAATGTTAGCACGGCTGTGATTGGGCTGAAATCACATCCAGGTAGTCACATCCACATTATTCACTACAACAACATGATGGTGAGAGTGTGATGTTGTTTTCATATAACAATTCTATAAACAAGAATTTAATATCAAGTTGACATTATAGACACAATACAGCCAAATACTTGGCTTATCATCGCTCCATCAATGAAAATAGTTCATAAAGAAGGAGCCTTGCGTGTTGCTATGGTAACACAGACTGACTGACAGCCTGTAGTATTTTGTTTCAGTGTAATGAACTGTTGCTATAATTGTAATCTTATGTAGCGAACAGGACTACAAACGTGTGTTGTATTACTGGTGTTTATTTCCTTGTCTTATTGTCCATTTCTTATTGCAATATGTAATGTCTTTAAGCACAACAGGAGCTCAACATCCCAGGCAAATTCCTTGTACACTCTGATCCTGAATAGTAAACAACAAATAACACGTACATACAGTCTGGTGTAGGAAGTGATAACAGTGAAGAGCAGATGAATGAAGTCAGTTATCTTATCATAAGGCAGGATTGTGTGCAAACATTCAAGGATAAAGACAAGCTGTGATCTTGAAAAAATGTGAATGATTTATCTAAATTAATAACCTTGTGAAATATAATATTTTTTATAGAAAGGGGCAGGTGTTATTATAAATGATCTTGTTGCCTTTTTTCCCTTGTAATAACTTTAAAATTTATATTTTCATATATATATGTAAATTTTACATGCCTTCAACAATATAGTATGGTAGAACTTGGGACAGTGACTGCAAAAATGTTTGATTAATTTGGAGTTTAGTGTCTGAGGCAGTGTTTAGCTCCAACTGGATTAGCTGTTTAAAACAGGAAAAATATAAACACTTTCTGTGAG
The DNA here is from genome assembly GCA_030068235.1 of Notoglanidium macrostoma. Classification (NCBI taxonomy): domain Eukaryota; kingdom Metazoa; phylum Chordata; class Actinopteri; order Siluriformes; family Auchenoglanididae; genus Notoglanidium; species Notoglanidium macrostoma. The sequence continues at coordinate 28,005,334 of JAQQZR010000012.1, read as the reverse complement.
ATTTCATGTATGCGTTCATTTGCCTCACTGAATTGTGTTGAAAGTTAAAAATAATCCCTCCTGTGTAATATTTGCATTAGTTTTTAGTTTGCAATCTGTACCCATTAGCAAGCTAACGGCTAAACTGCAGCTAAACGAAAGGAACATACTGATGACGTAGCGTGCGGTCGGATTATACCAGTTTAAACCGTCCCAGCCGCTCGCGTGAGGTAAAACACACACACACCAGCCAACCCTGCGAGAACGTCCAGCGGCATCCGGAACAGAAACAAGCCAATCAGAGCGGCAGACGTCACAGGGAGGGGTGTCTCCATGACAACGCTGGGCCGGTTAAACAAAACAGGAGCTGCAGCTCAGAGCGGCGCGCGCCATAGAAACGCTGAGGCAGGTTGTTTATTTCTCTGTTAATCAATAACAGAGTGTTTTCCTCTCCTCTAATCCTCTCTCACTGCCACACTGACTCTACAAACTCACTTCAGGACTGATTATAACACAATTATTCATCATATATATCAGATAAACACATGCATTTTTTTATTATATACGTTTTTACAATGTCTAAAACATCACATATATATTATATGACATATGGGCTGCAGCACAGTGATGACGTCACATCTCCACAATCTTTACATAGTTAATAGTTTATACTATAATATATTCCCAGTTTTAACAACGTGACTGAAGATTCATTACACTATTAACTGTTATACAGTTCAAACAAAGTTAAATAAAATACAATATCATCGTAAACCATATGCACACAATTGCATTGTTTAATAACATTGTAAGTATTTTACTACTGAAGTAGTTATTAGCATTAATTATTGATTAATTAACGCTATTTTACTATTTGACTTCACTTCAGCGAGTTGTATATTTGCACAATAAGCATGTCTGCGTATGCATATACAATATAAATACATGGCTAGCTGGTATCATGATAATATAACAAAATAATTCAACACAATACAATAATACAGTTATAGTTAATGTCGTTTTAATAACATTGCAACTTTAATGATATCAAAATAAGACGTGAATACTTTGCTAGCATTGCATTGCTAATGATTCAGCAGGCTTTCTGTTTTTAGTGTGATGATATTATCTCTAGTTTAATGCTTAACTGTGTATTTATAAGTATTTAACACATCCGGGAATTCCTTTCCGCATTGTTGTTATGTTTCTGCGCTTGACACAGGGATTAGCATATTGGCATGGCGACGGATAAAGTTCTAAATGGAACGCGCTTTAAAAAAAAAAGGCTGTCATTATTCTGACGCAATGGTCTCGCGCTGTCTACGGAGTGATTTCCCATCAACGCTCCGCCCACACCAGCGCTGTCAGGATGCAATTGCCATATAAGGTAAATGACGCCATGGGATCCCCTGCTTTGGAACGTCTGCCATTCATATCAGTAGGGTATTAAAAATTGATGTAATCGGACAGAAACCTGTTGTGTTACAGATATATTCCACACGTTTTGGAGAAAGTTCGCCTGCTCGGTGTATTGAGATAGGTCGGAGTCACTTTCAGAGGGTTTGTTTGTGTTTTTCGCGTTCGTCTCGAGTGAACTCTGTCCCAGAAAAGGCTACGCCCCGTTTCTGCTTGCGTCAATGGGAGGTAGGTGTATAAAAGCAGCCGAGCGCCTCACAGCCAGCACTTCAACTTCGCAGAGGAAATAGAGCAAGAAGGCAGAAAGCAGCAGTGAGTTTACTAGCGAGTCAGGGAGACGCTAACTATTTCCTCAGCTCTCAATTCGTACTTTTTGGATTTATTCCGGATTACAATCAACTCTTCTGGGTTTAATAGCGTGATGTTTTCCACCATCGGTACCGATTTGACTTACACCAGCATGGCTTCTCCTCTCAACACGGCTCAGGTATGAACTGTTCAGTGTTTACATCCCTCAGAGCTTTATCCTGCTTTAGTGACCTAGAGTATAACTTTAATTCTACACGCATGTAAAAGTAATATTTTCGCATTTAGCCGTCCTTCTGTAGGACACAGTTTTCTATTTCGTTTGACTTGTAAATTTAGCATGTTCCTTTGGAAAAAAACAAACAAACAAAAAAAACATTGCATTGACAAATGGAGGTTTCTTTTCCTTTTCTTTTAAAAAAGATTTGCATGTACTTAAAGAGCATTTGATATTTGTGTTTCAGGATTTTACGGACCTCGCAGTCTCCGGAGCATCCTTCGTGCCCACCGTCACGGCCATCTCCTCGAGCCCGGACCTGCAGTGGATGGTCCAGTCAGTGGTCTCCTCCGTGGCTCCGTCTGAGAGCAGGGTCCATCCCTACTCCTCCGACATGACCTTCTCCAGAGCAAAAATGGTGAAGACTGTGAGCGGAAACAAGGCTCCAAGCACTGCCAGCCGCAGAGGCAAACTCGAGCAGGTAAATATCGTTACTATACTGTGGTTATTGCTGTAATAATAACATCTGCAGTATGTAGCACTCAGGTGAATGGAAATTAATTTCTTTTGCCATTCTTTACAGCTTGCTCCAGAGGAGGAGGAAAAGAAGCGTCTCCGTCGTGAACGAAACAAGATGGCTGCCGCTAAATGCCGCAACAGGCGGCGCGAGCTCACAGACACCCTGCAAGCCGTAAGTATTAATTATTACCTCCTTTAATCGTATCAATAAACAACATCAGCACGCAAACATGAAATAAATTAAGGATCAAACTAACGAGGCATTTTTCTCGTTTCTGAAGGAAACCGATCAGCTGGAGGATGAGAAATCTGCTCTGCAGAACGACATCGCCAATCTTCTGAAGGAGAAAGAGCGTCTTGAGTTTATCCTAGCCGCACACCAGCCTATCTGCAAGATTCCATCCCAGATGGACTCGTCCTTCACCGAACCCCGTGTCTCTCCAGCTGCATCTGAAAGCGCAATGACCTCTGGACCTTCCGCGGTGACCACCTCCACCACGACCTCCGTGAAGCTCTCAGACCTTGAGTCCACTCTGGAGGCTTCGCTTGATCTTCTCACCAAATCTGAGATGGACACAGCGCGGTCAGTGCCAGACATCGACCTGTCCAACTCTCTGTACGCCGCTCAGGACTGGGAGCCCCTTTACACGCCAGCCAACCTGGACCTGGAGCCTCTGTGTACGCCCGTGGTCACCTGCACACCCACCTGCACGTCCTACACATCTTCCTTCGTCTTCTCATACCCGGAGAGCGAAGGCTTCTCCACCTGCAGCCAACTGCACCGTCGCGAGAGCAGTGGCAACGAGCAGTCGTCCGATTCACTCAACTCACCCACACTGCTCACGTTATAAGGGCGCCAAAACCTATTGTCCTCTATAATTCTCACATCAACACTGACCTTAAAGACTTAAATAATGCAGGGCTAAAGACTCCACTAAGCAATCTATTATTATTATTATTATTATTATTATTATTATTAATGCATATGAATGAGCCTCTTAAACATGTAGCATGGTTTATTTTGTGTTCCATTATGCAGATTTTGTGTAGGAAATAAATAAATACATCATTTATGGTGCTCGATAAACTGTAACGTGGCCTCAGCAATATTCAGCCAACTCGTGTGAATTTGTGCATTTTCTTTATCTAGCCATTGTGCTACTCTGCTAACATTACATGAAGTTTTCTGTGAAAACATTGTCTTAAAAATATTTTTGTACTGGAATGTGAAGTAAAGGCAAACTGAACCTGTTTGCAAGGTAAAAAGAAATAATAAATATTCATCGTACAACATGTTCGTGTGTGTATATTCCTGATTTGTTACGTCACGTATAAAAGATGAAACGATGAACTTAAAAGTCGGAACTGAGATGCCGGCTTTGCTGGATAGCAGTAAATGAAACTTTCCTGACACGTTGCTGAAGTCTGCCAGTGAAGTAACACAGCCATGCTAACACGTCACACATGATGAAACCAGATGGCTCTGAAACTTTCCTGACCAAAGTGAAGTTGGGAAATTTTAGCAAGATGTTGCTGATTTCTCATCACTCAGGCTGGGATTTCTCTTTCCTTTCCGCTCGATACTCACCTTCTCCACAACTCCCGACATCAGCGGAAGGAAAAGTGAGACTAAGAACTGTTTATCAGAAAATCACCTGGACACATTTTCCTGTAAAGAACGTTTTGATAGGAAACAAGCAGATGTGAAAAATTACACAGTACTAAAGTATAACATTACACAGTACAGAACAAGCTTTACAGTAAACAGCAAATAGGCTAATAAATGAACTAGCATTACAATAAACAGAATATTAAATAAACTAGTATTACAGTAAACAGGACAAGGAATGAACTAGCATTATATTAAACAGGGTAACAAATGAACTAGCATTACAGTAAACAGGCTAAGGAATAAAACTAGCATTACAGTAAACATGCTGACGAATGAAACTAATGTAACGTACAGTAAACAGGCTAACGAATGAATTATACATATTATACGCAATATACGCTTTATGCCAAGCAATCAAACCACAAACTAGCATCAGAGTAAACACATTAACAAGTAAATACACACTTTTAAACAAAGTTTACATTTTTAAACAAATGGCATATGTCATTACAATAATTTAATTAATTACAAAGTTGATACAGATATCTAATTAATTACCGTAGAGAATGTATATGTTAGCCTTCAGACCCTCGAGTATCGTGCAAGTGGAGTTTGGCTGCTACTTTTTATCTGAAACAACACTGGCAAAAATCTAATTAGACAGTGAAGCATGAAGCTACCATGAAAACTAGCGTGCTAAAAAGCCAGCTAAATAAACAGTGTTCTCACTTGAGGGCTAGTGTTCTGGAGGAATCTGAATGCTAGCTATTGTTTAGCTCATGTTTCAGTGTTACAGCTTCTGATTATGCTGCTTTGTAGTTTTGCAGAGAAACGCACCAGCGAATGTGCACTGTACTTTGCTCCCAAACACTCGGGTGTGTAGAGATCAGCATTTAGTCTTGGTCTAACTTCCTGTTTACACAATTACACAGGTTACACAATATCTCCACAAAGAGAAATGGTTCAGTCATGTGCGCAAGTTACTGCATAGTGACGCAACGACAAACTGCCACCATTCGCTCACTTCCTTCCTTAGTGTACGTTGAGGAACTGCTAAACGGTGTTGCACAACGCCACACTGAATCCACCAATCACAGCGCAGCTCGTATCACCCTAATGAGGAAACGAGTGCTGATAAGAACATGATGAGAGAGACACAGAGAGAGATCGAGTACATATTGTTTGTGCATGTGTGTGTTTTTGCATGTGTGTGTATCAGGTTATGACCAAACTCCTTAGCGTTTGAGCATTGAGAATTTTATAGTTTAGTAAATATTGTAGCTCTGTTTTTATTTTGTTTTTATGTATTTTTTGTATTTTGTCATTAGTTCTTTAAGCTAAATTAATGTGATTACCTCATGGTAATGCTAGGTTCTGTTTAGCATGCTTGCTATAATGCTAGTCTGTGGTGGACTGGCGACCTGCCCAGGGTGTACCCCGCCTCTCGCCCGAAGATGCTGGGATTGGCTCCAGCTTCCCCGCGACCCAGACGGAAAAGCGCTATAGATAATGGATGGATGGACTATAATGCTATTCACAGCAATGCTATAATGCCTTAATGCTAGTTGCTAGTTACTATAATATAATTACTATAATGATAGTTATTATTAGCTTATAGCTTGTCTACTTCAATGCTAGTCATAATAATGCTATAATGCTAGCTACTATTGCTACTGCCTGTTTTCCATCATGCTAAAGCAGTATTTTAGCTACTATAGTTAGCATGTTTACTACAGGCTAATATTATAGCTATTACAGTTAGCATGTTTACTATAGGTTGGATGACCATATGTCCTCTTTTTTGAACTTCAAAAAATGCCCAAGTGCAAATGTAAATTAATTGGATGAACTACAGAGAAAATTCACGTGTTTTTGCCTTGGTCAGGATCTGTGGGAAGCAGAATTAGTGTCTAATGAAGGCGTCAACGATCTAGAAGCCGACACAAACGCCACGAAACACAAAACTTCAGCTAAAGGAGAGAGTTCACCAAGTAAATTAACTGACTATTTTGTGAGTCCAGGTAAAACAGAAGCTGTGTTCATCGTGCAGCACACACACTCAATGTCAATACAGAGAGCATCATCTTCAAAATGTATCCTCTATGCGCACAGAGAATGTGAGGGTGTACTGAGAATATGTTGATGCTGAACACAGAAGTCTCCTTTCTCACAGCAAGCCGTGATGGTTGTCATCATTTTTCCCAGGTATTGAGAGGCTGCTTCAGATGTCTCCAGCCTTGAACGCATGCGTTTGTCACAGGAAAAACCACCTGCCCTGATCAAGGAGTTTTCTGAAGATGACTTCAGTCAGATTTACCTCTGGAAGATGCACTCACTCGTGTGTGTGTGTGCTTCAGTCACACATTCAGGAGATAGAAAGGGGGAACAATTCGATGGTGGAAGTGATGAACATGTTGAACCACAGCATGCTCTTGAACGTAAGAGCACAAAAGCATAAGGATGGACTTGATGAGGGTCTATACAGTCCTTGCCTAGATTATCTGGAGAAATGATCGGCACCCATGGAGGAGTTCTCCTCTGCTTGGTGGATGGATCTGAGCGAGACACCTGATTCACTGGAATGATACAGAAGGCCGTATCAAGCACCTGGGAGAAAAAGGGGTGACAACTGACGATACAAAGTGCTGATCAGGTCGCCAATCTGACGAAGTGAGGACCAATGTCCGCCATCCTGCCCCAAGTGTCCTCTTTTTTGAAAACCCAAATACGGTCACCCTATTATAGGCTAATATTACAGCTATTACAGTTAGCATGTGTACTACAATGCTATTGCTAATACATTTAGCGTGTTTACTATAGGCTAATATTATAGCTATTACTGTTAGCATTTTCCCTATAATTCTAGTCATAATTACGCTACAATGCTTTAATGTTATTCACTTTTACTACTGCCTGTTTTCTATAATAGTCATGATAGTGTTTTGGCTTTTATAGTTAGCGTGTTTTCAACAACGCTAGTTAGTATAATGCTAGCTGTTATAGCGTTATAGCTAACACCGTGTCATTCTAAAGCTAAAACATGCTTAGAACCTGAAAATAACTAGAGAACGGTCTCCAGGAATAAAACACAAAACCTCTTCAGTGCGTCACAAAGGCTCAAACATTTTATTTTCCTTATTGTGTCTTATTCAGACGTGAGTGTAGTCAGGGGCGTACAGGACGGGGGTGTGAGGAGAAAAGAAAGAGATTTTCAGGAGAAGCAAAAGAGAAACAGAGAGGAAACGGTGAGGAGCGAGAGGACTGGAGTACTGCTGGAAGACTAAAATAAAATTCCTGTGAGAGAAAAGAGGAAAAGAAACAGAAGCAAAATGACACACACACACACACAGCAGGCAGCAGACATGCTGTGCGTGTCGTGACGTACAGCGTGGCTCCTCTATTAATACCCCTGGTCGACCCCGGGGGAGATGCAGCGGCGGCAGAAATAGCAGGTGCTCGGTTTAACAGCAGCTTCAGCATCAGCAGCAGTAAAATTAGCGCCGCGTGACGACAAACCTGCGTCGCTTCCTACAGCTCAGTCGAGCTCAGACTCGCCAAGGAAACACGACCAGATTCTGCGTTACGCAACTCATCTCTTATTACCTCGATCTTCTTCAATACGTATGAAACAGAGCTGCGTGTATATGCACAGCACCATACTCATTTATAGTGTAATAAACATATTATAACACTCTTACAGCCGGTTAAGGAGAATTTAACCAGATTAAAGAGTTGAGCTAGATTAAATAAAGATTTAACTGTGTCTGATTCTTAAAGCGGATTTTGTGCCCTGTCTGTTATTGCTCAGGACACCAATGTGACAAGAGGTTGTCGTTTTATGCTTCATCACATCAAGGAATATTATTAAAATGTCTGACGAATTCCTGTATTAGAATTAGAACGGGTTTACCAGAGACTTCATTAATAGACTTTTTTCTCCATGAAATATTCTGCGTTAATGACAGACGGCTGAATCCCAAATTGTTCCCTACTCCCTATAGATGTACACTACACTGAAAAAAAAAAAATGCTGCAGTATGATTTAGTGAAGGAGAGTGTGATAACACACAAGTTCACCCATGTGCATGAATTAAATTTAAACTGGGTTCACTTCTACCCACACCTAATTTGATCAAATAAAATATTTAGCAGCTAATTTTTTGATCAGTTATATAATCAGTTATATAATGATCAGTTCGATCGTTTATTTTTGATCAGTTATATAAGAAGAAGAAATAAATTAATAAACAACCCCAGCTGTCAGTAAGCCAAGTAAAAGCGTTTCAAGCTCCTTAATTTGTCACATGCATAGTCATGCAAGTTCAACACACAGTGAAATGTATCCTGAACAGCTCCTTATGACTGTGCAAACATTATAAACAAGTACATTTTAAATTAAAATCTGAAATTTTCTGAAACAAATAAAACTAAAGAAATGAGTAGCGATAAAATATGTAATATATAAAATCTGAGGATTAGCTGTATAATTAACTAAAGCAGCAGCAATGTCTGGGACAGTGGAGACACATGAGGATCTCAGACCCAATCTCAGTTTTAAACATTGATGCTAATTGATGCTAGCTAAAGGAATCAACACGATGACGATCGAGGTATGGAGGTATAAGTATTTCACAGCTCAATGTCCAACCTACGGAAGCATGCACAGGTTAGCCGTATCACTTTGATCGCCAGTGGTGGCTTTATTGCTAGATAGCTATATATGCAACTAGAAACATGAAAGAATTAGCACAAGATAGCTAACTAAGAAATGTAGTAGGCGCCTGAATCCCTAACAGCTTTTAGCTAGGTCAGCCAGCTAACCTTAACTTTCTTGATGTACTGTCAGCTGACATGGTGAGTGAAACTAGTTGCTCAAATTTGTGTTCAGAGCACTATACAGAAGTTAAAAGTTCAATTTGACAAAAAAAAATCTGAGATTTTTATAGAAAAATAAATGATTAAAATGATTTAAATGCTTTAAGTTCTGTACTAAATTAATGCCCAGTTAAAGCTCAAAAATAAAATAAAAAATGTATTTTAAAGTTGAAATAAATACAGACCGCCAGCTTGGTACATGTTGTAGTTTGGGTTGAAGCTGTTTAAATGACCATTAAGTAATAATGTTAATAAATCTTTTGCAAAATCAGAAGTTTTTCACACAAAAAGCAATAATAATGTTATAATCATGTGTACTTTTTACAGTGTTGAGATTTATATAATATGTTTGAGCACTCATATACAATAAATAAGTAAAATTGATCTAAAAGAAAATTGTTTTAACTGTTTAACTCAAGTGTGAGTAAAATTTGCGATATGAATTTAAACCCACGAAGAGACATTTAAATTAAGATTGTCAAGACAACAGCTGACATTTCTAAAAGTGGAAGAGTTTTAGGAAAAGTGGGTCTAAAAATATTCCTTGCAGTTGCAGGTACCCTATATCGCCCCCCAGAGGGGAGTGTGTGAAATGCAGTAAGAAGAGGATGAGAATGATCTCTCACATCCTGCTCAGCTTTCTGTCTTTTAAAAACCTCATTAATATCAGAAAGCTGCATCTGTGATTTCACTTTAACCTTCTATACCATGTTGACAATCCTGAACAGTTTTTTCTATTCTTTACCCCAAAAAAGCCAAGTATAAATATGTTAAAAAGCTCTCATGTGGACCTTTATACCATCTCCAATGCATCTTTTACCTCATTATTACTATTATTATTATACTACATTATTATTATACTTCATAATATACCAGAGCATGGCTGAATTCTTGAATCTGATTGGTCAGAAGTGCATTATTTCTGTGTATAATAATTGATGTGGTGACTTTTTTCTTAGGAGACATGTATTAACATTTATGGAGAGGCTCTCCAGTGGCAGTGCTTTGTAAAGTTTCCCAGCACAGAGTTTACGTTTTCTGGTTTCTCTGATAAATGACAAGCTGCATTTTTTCTGAGAGAGAGAGAGAGAGAGAGAGAGAGAGAGAGAAAAAGTGGCTGGTGATGGAATGACTGTTTATAGCTGCTATAATGTAAGGGAGAACAGGAAGTAACTTGTTTCACACAAGATTAAATCTAACTATAGCTCTATAGTTAATTATAGTATATCATGTGCGATGTGTTGTTTATTAATAAATCAAACACTGTAATCTTTGGCAAATCACTGTGGTCGATATAAATGGAAACCAAAAACCACATAAGTGGAAAACTTCCCCACTAGGGTGGATTATTTTCACATAAACGCTCAGTCTGTTGTGTGGTATTACTTCTGTACCTTATAAAGAAACTAAATATGATATAAAATAATGGTTTTGAGTATTAGGTCTAATTAATATGTAATTTGTGATAGTTTTGATATTACGAAATGATTTCTAACATGGCCGATATTACACAATGGTATATTCAATTCAATACAATTTTATTTATATAGCATTTTTAACAAAGCAGCTTTACAGAAATATATAAGTTCTACATAAGTACTTATATAGTATATAAGTTCGGTATACAGTTTTAATGTAGAAGTTTATCCCTAATGAGCAAGCTTGTGGCGACATGGGGAAGAAACCTTGAGAGGAACCAAACTCAAAAGGAACCCATCCTCATCTGGGTGATACTGAATAATGCGATTATGAATCATTTCTCTTCTATAACTGTGTGCTTTAGAGTTAAAAATGCACTTGTGTAACCAGGAACTTAGGAGCTTATGACCACATTATGAATATTAATTCTGAATTCAGTATTTATTTAAAAGTCTGATATCATTGTTGAAAGGCTAAAGATGTATATTTTTGTCCATTCTAGAAAATTCGTTGTGCATCACTGTGTCCTCCTGAGCTGTAAGCGGCGATGCAAGCTCCGCACCGCGCATGCGCACTATCTTTACTTCCGCGTACGCCTGCGTAAGACTGGCGCGCATGCGCAGTGAGACGCCTGCTGGTGTGGATGATTTGGCCTGAAGCAGCCATGGCTCGCCTCTGTTTCTTCATCCTGTTGCCGGTCATTTTTCACTCCGTGGCTTCCATTTCGTTCTTTCTGCCGATCAGGACGCGGAAATGTCTGAAGGAGGAGATCCACAAAGACGTCCTGGTGACCGGGGAGTACGAGATCAGCGAGCAGGCTAACAGCAAAGTCAACCTGAAGGTGGGACTCAGCGGGCTAATGCTAATGCTAATGCTAACTTGAAGGCGACGTCAGCTCAACCAACCGGATTCTTTAATTGTCATATTAAATAGTTTTAAACTCCGGAACTGAAATAACAAAAAAAAAAAAATACAGATTTAGCTGGTTTGTTTTATTTATTCTAGTGGCTTTATAGACTTTAACACGGATTAGAAACGAACTTTTGAAACCAGTTCAGAGGATAAATAGCGAGAGATTCCGGGTGCGCGGGTTTCAACATCTCTAAACATTTATTATTATTATTATTATTATTATTATTATTATTATTATTAGTAGTAGTAGTAGTAGTATGAGTATATAAGCATTTTAATAAAAGTATTTTGATAAAATCGAGTTAGTTGAAATTGATACATGGCGCTTCCTGATTGGGCGCGCGACAGAAACAGCTGTTCACATTCACACTACTACTACTAATAATAAATAATAATAAATTAAGAAACACAATGATAAAATATTAATGATAGTAATAGTAATAAATATAGTAAAATATTACCAGTATTATTGCTAATAGTAATAATGTTCTAAATGCTTAAAGCGATGATGATGATGATGATAATAATAATGCTGATGCGCTATTGTTTATGTATATTGAAAATGGCTAACATGTATTGTTATTAAAAGATTAGATTTTTTGGGACATTTTAGTCTGCATAGATAAAATAAATAAATAGCTAAACCTGGCTAATAATTAATGCACACATTGTTGCAGATGTGAATATATATATATATATATATATATATATATATATATAAATAAATAAACCTATAAAAATAATGTTTAGACTGTAAGTTGATGTTTAGAGTCTCGTGCACAAAATCCTGACTCTATTAACGTGATTTACACCAGAGTAAATCATACCAGAGATTGAGCAGGTAATCAGGTGTTTATGGAGATGCTGCAGTTATTTTGCAGGTGGTCTGGATTCTACACACCATGTCTGGTTAATGACAACTTTCTGAAAACAATGTAATCAGGGATGAGTTTTCCAGAAACATATCGAGTGCATGCATGTGAGTGAGAGAGAGAGTGTGCGTGCATGTGAGTGAGAGAGTGAGAGTGCGCGTGCATGTGAGTGAGAGAGTGAGAGTGCGCGTGCATGTGAGTGAGAGAGTGAGAGTGCGCGTGCATGTGAGTGAG
>JAQQZR010000012.1:27960923-27985023 GCA_030068235.1 Notoglanidium macrostoma | reverse complement strand
AACATACGCTTTGAATTTGTATAAATTCGGAGAACGCTGAATTTTTCGCTGAAAAAAAAAAAACAAAGGCTAAACCCTTACTATTTTTTTTGGGGCGAAAAAACTGACGTTCTCCGATTTTCCCCAAATTCACAGCGTATGTTAGAGAGGTGAAGAGTAACACAGGGGTGTGATTAGTTTCGTCCTGTCACACTCCACAGCTGAGATCTGAGCACTTCAGTGTGTGAACTGTGTATAGGGCGTATAGCGTTGAAGCTGATTTATGTTATAGCAGCTATAAACATTCGTTCTGCATCAGACTGCGGTAACAGGCAAGGACTCAGTCTATAGCGATAGATCTTATAGATTAGACTAAATTGATTGACTAATTGGATGGATTTAAGTAATACAAACCTTAAAATACACTTTATTATTCAGTATAACTATACAATAAAATAGTATGTAGAGTAGATGTATAGATTCTTTACATTGGTGTGTGTGTGTGTGTGTGTGTGTGTGTGTGTGTGTGTGTGTATAGAGGGCACTACTGATAACATAGCGATGCAGGCTCTGGAGCACATTCACTCTAACGAGGTGATCATGACGACTGGACGCTCGCGCACCGTCGAGGCCTTTCTGAAGGACGCGGCTCGCAAACGCAAGTTCCACGTCATTGTCGCCGAGTGTGCACCATTCTGTCAGGTAACATTACCCACAATCCCTTGCTGCAGTCGGTTTAGGGTAGTACTGCAGCGCTCAACTCTTTGTGTGTGTATATGTTTGTGTGTGTGTGTGTGTGTGTGCGTGATTCTCAGGGTCATGAGATGGCTACCAGTCTGTCGAGAGACGGCATCGAGACCACCGTCATTCCAGACGCCGCCATTTTTGCAGTCATGTCCCGAGTCAACAAGGTGAGAGAGAGAGAGACAGATATTTTGTCCATATTCATCATTTTAAACAATTTTCTAAGTTTGTATTCCTTTTATCACTCTTTTTGTTTTTCGCTTTATCTTTCTCCTCTTTCTCTTCTGTTTTATCTTTACACTTGTTCATTGTTTCTTTCAGTTCTTGTAAATCAAACCAGCTGGAAGAAGTGTGTGTGTAACGCATGTGTGTGTGTGTTTGTGTGTGTCAGGTGATCATCGGCACACAGACTGTTCTGGCTAACGGAGGACTGCGAGCGGTGAACGGCACACACACCCTCGCGCTCGCCGCTAAACACCACTCCACTCCGCTCATTGTGTGTGCAGCCATGTTCAAACTCTCTCCTCAGGTAACCATGACAACGGGTGTGCGACATCACGTCATCCTACCCTCAGTCGCTCACACGTTCATATTCTCTATTTTCCTCTCCTCAGTTTCCAAACGAAGAGGACACGTTCCACAAGTTCGTCTCTCCACACGAGGTTCTGCCCTTCACCGAAGGTACAAAAACATCTCGTTTACTCCATGGGGAACGAGTCGGGGAACACTACGACTAAACAATCCAGTACCTTTGATTGAATTCACTGTGTATGTGTGTTCGTCCGTCCTTTCCCTCAGGTGAGATTCTGTCGAAGGTGAACGCTCACTGCCCTGTGTTTGATTACGTACCCCCGGAGCTCATCACACTCTTCATCTCCAACATCGGAGGAAACGCTCCGTCCTACATCTACCGCCTGATGAGCGAGCTGTACCACCCCGAAGACCACGAGCTCTAAATAAACATCTGCCATCATCAACAGCAGCTGTGTGTTTCTCCTGACTTCTACACTATAATCATTAGGCATTACTGTTTTAGACACACTTCATTTCTTTATAAATGATAGACAAATACAGTAAATGATGACGTCATAATCTCTCTAAACACCAGCACATGCTGCTAATATTTATATTTAAAAGCACCAACAAAACACAAAACCCAGAGCTAGATGAAAGTCCTCTTTAATGCAGTAATGAGGATGTCTACAAAAGAAATGCAGATTTTTAAAAACACAATCAAAAATAGAAATGAAAGCCAAAAATTAAAAAAAAGAAGGATCCTGAGGTTCAGTGGTGTTCAGGCTCAACACGGAGGAGCCACGCAGCCAAGCGTCCGTTTCAGCTGTGAGACAAAACACACACATTTTCCTTGTTACAACAGCATGGAAGAAACCTGTGTGTGTGTGTGTGTGTGTGTGTGAGAGAGTGAGTTACCTGGCCTGTGCTTTAGTCCACTTGAGGGCGTGTCTCGGTGGAACCGAGGCTGGTGGATGGTAGAAGGTGCAGCCTGCATTGTTACAATTCCCTGCAAAGCGACACGGCTACAACACACACACACAGTAATTAATGACTTGAATTCACAATTTATAGCTATAACATAACTATATGACTCAAATATCTTTAACGTGAACATGTGTGCACACATCAATATCAATGTTAACTTCATATTACACACAGTATGAAGTTACCTTAGGATGGTAGAAGGTACAGTCTGTCCTCTTACACTCAGGGAAGAAATGACACACACTGCTGGACTGAGGAGGAGCTACACACACACACACACACACACACACACATAAATAATGCCCCAGTCAAACTGGACACACTCCAGCGAGTATGAATACCTGATTCAAATAATGCTAAACAAATATGCATAATTTGTTTCATCATCAGTGGCTGGGCTCAGTAGTTTGATCAGTTTACTGAGCTCCAGAATAAAACCAGGTTTCTACCATATTCCTGTAAAAACTGGCCCACAATTTACAAAAGAACCCTGCTGTGCTTTGCCCTTTGTTACATGAGCGACTGGGGGCTGTTGTCTCTTGTAGGCGTTTTCAGCTCAGAAGGTAAAGGGAAGTAGCGAAAAAAGTCAACAGCAGACTTTCTACAGCCTACGGGTTATTTGTCTTAAAAATGTATTTTAAATGAATCTTAATATTTGAATAAAGTGAAGGAGTGTGAAAATCAGTTGTTTTTCCTACATGTTTGTGTAAACAGTAAATGTTTACAGGTAGGCTGTCGTAGCGGTGGTTATGAGAGTTTGTTCCCGAGTCACATTAGAGAGGACGTTTTCTAGAAAGTTCTACAGGGAATCTGAGGGCTGAGGAGGGAGAACATGTTCAGGAGAGGGATACACACGGACGGACACACACCTGGTTTGGGAGGCTGCAGCACGGCTCTGTGGCTGACGTGTGTGTATGGACAGTCGGTTTTGGAACACTTTCCATCATATTTACAGTTAGGATGGATGAACAGACACTTCCTTCCATACACACAGTTGGGAAACATCCTGCACACACACACACAGGTTATTCACACACCTTACAGAAAATCAATAGCTCTATACTCTGTGTGTGTGAGTATACATGTACATACCTGCACTGTTTTTTAGGATGGTGATACACACACTCGTCTCCGCTTTTACACGCCGGCCAGAACCTGCAGCGCTCCAGCACCTTCTGTCTCTTAACCTGCACTGGTTCCTCCTCCATCTGTTCTTCTCCCTCTCCCTCCATCATTATCATCCCTTCATCTGAGAGAGAATGAAAAAAACAAAAAAAGGAAGCCCACACACACAATTATGTATGGGTGTTAACTGTCACATGATCAGCCAGTTCAGTTTTAGTTTTAATTTTAGTGTGTGTGTGTGTGTGTCCTTACCACTACATGAGAAGTCAGAGGTCATGCTAAGTTGCACTGATTTTGGCCTGTGCTCAGACGAGGGATCGAAGGTCATGGTGCTGGGGGCGTGGTCAGTGTCCATGTCATGTTCAGTGAGACTGGCTAGAGGACTCGGCACCCCGTCTAAGGTCACAATAAACTTGGGACTGGACTCGGATTTCTCTCTGTGGAGGGACACACGGAATCATCATCACCACTACCACCCTCCTGGCTGTTATGTAGGTAACATGTAGAACTAATGAAACCTTACCTGGCCTGCACTGTGCGTGGAGTGGTGGGCGGGGCCTCCTCCTGATTGACAGTGTCGAGCCTGCTCCTGATTGGTGTAGTCTGTTCCAACTCCGGTTTCCTCATGATGAAGGAGCGAGTGTCCAGAGCCTTCAGCCTCGCTGTCTCCAACAGCTGCAGCTCTGAACACCAATCACAACAGGAAACAGGAAGTGAGGTCATGATCAAACACACCCTTGGTTATCAGATACACTCCACAATATATATGCAACAAAAATCAGTTCTGGGTTTTTTCTTTAAATAAATAAATTCCGCTGTTTTGTTGTGGGAAAACAACATTAATAAATGTTACATAAATTGTAATTTTGTGTGTCTGTGTGAGAAAGTGAGGGAGTTAAATCTTACCAAACTGCTGCTCTCTGCTCTCATCATCTGGAAGATCCTGCTGCAATCGTGAGGCCAGAGAGCGAGAGGGGACTGGAGTGTGAGAGACAGATTGTGAGAAAGAATGAGATAGAGAGGGGTAGAGAAAAAAGAAAAGAAAAAACCCGCTTCATCCCTCACATCATCAGCTCGATCCACTTTTAACAAAAGCGATTGTTTTGGCTCGCCATTCCTTTAAGAGGCGGAGTCTCACCGTTCGGGCGGGTGTGATGTGCTTCCTGTGGGAGGAGCTCGTGCAGGTGCTCTTGGACCAATCGGATGGCGGCTCTGTTCATCTCATCACTCGCCGAGCGGGTTCGTGGTGCCACGGGAACCGTCTGTCTCTGGGGGACTGTGGGGTTGCCATGGGAACAACACACAAACAACAACAAACAAAAAGCAGTGAGATTATGATATTACAGACGAGATTGAGAGCAGTGTTGATGCTACCAGAAGAACGTGGGCTTCTGTGTGTGTGTGTTTCAGTAAAACTCACTGGTGTACGCAGCTGTGGTCTTGCTGATAGAGTCCTGAGCCTCAGAAATAGCCTTCAGGATTAAATTCTTATTGGCCTGTTTCGCTGGAGGCAGAGACGGTCTGTAGAGACACAACAGCAAAACATACACCTTAACACAGACCATATAACTGAGCCTGAGCTTGTGCTAAACCTGAACTCTACTGAACTACATCCTATTAAATCATAAACATAACTCAATGTAGGAGTAAACTACTTCTTTATTCATGAACAATTCCTGTAATTATTATTATTATAGAAATTGTTAGGAAAGACGTAATCAAGGGAAAGATGAAACAGACTTGCGCTCTGGTTTTGGAGGGAGGGAAACTCGACTCTGCATGCCGTAATCTTCCTCATCCTCCTCGTCGCTCTCGTAAAGTTGCTCGTGACTCTTCTGAATCCGAACCACAGAGCTCGCCACAGGAGCTTTCCTTTTCCGGGAAAATTCCTCCTGCTGCGAGAACGACAAAAAAAAGGGAATGTAGCTCTTACAAAATGAAACATAGAACAAAATAAATCACAAAACATCCATTCATCTTCATTTTTTCCCCAACCCCATTTTTATAGTCAGCAGATGTCATCGAGCAAATTAATACATAAATAAAATAAATAAATAAACAAGCAATCAAATAAATTAATAAATAAAAACTAAATTGATCAAATTCTTGTCAAAATTTTAAACATCATTTTGTCAGGTTAAAAATGGGGTAAATCAGAACAAAATAAAAATGATGAACATATTTTTTATTTAAGTGTTTGTTCAAGTAAATGATCTACTCAGCATGAACCGCATGAATATTTAACAAAGTAATTATAATATTTAATAACAAGTCAGGTGGAACTCCTCACCTTACTGTTTCCCTCTCTGTAGCCCCGCCCATAGATAGAGCTCGACCTTTCCTGACCTCTCATGACCTCAGACGACCTGTAACTCTCCTCAGCTCTTCCTGAACCTCGACTGGACGAATGGCTGGTTAAGGGGCGGGGCTTCCCTGCGGTCACGACCCTGGGTTCGTTGGAGATGAAGTCATCGTCCTCTAGGTCGGGTTTGATGTCGATGACGGCTTCAGCCGAGTGCTCGACAAGAGGCTTCACTGTGGAGGTCAGTCGGGAGGAGGAGGAGCGGTCAGAGGACTTTCTCCTGAAACAAACACATGAACACACACACACACACAGTCTGAATTCATTCCCTTAGTGTACTTGTGGCGTACATGCTAGAGTGTGTGTGCACGCACATATAAAACCCCTGACCAGAACTCAGTAAAACACGCCATCATTTATAAATACCTGCCATGGTGCTCATGGGCGGAGCTAGACACCCGCCCTTCTAACCTATCAGAGCGTGAGCTGGACACGGTGAGAGCCCGAGACTCCTCCCCTCTGCGTTCGTCCCGACTGGATGTGCTGGTATCCGAGGGGAGGAGTTTAGTGCGGAGAGATGCTGGTTCTAAACACAGAACAGAACATGAACAGGATTTTACTCAGAGTGATGGAGTGTGTATGCGCTGTACATAAACTACATATATTCATACTGTGTGTGTGTGTGTGCGCGCGTCGTACCCACTGCAGATGTTCGTAGCTTCTCTAGAACTCCATGTAACCTGGAACACAAAATCACACCTCTGTACTCATTCATCACACCTGTGTTCATCACTGATGGAGAAATAATCAAAGTTTTGATACATAGTGAAGTCTCTCCAGAAAAGCACAAACTTAAAACACACATAAACTGGTGTAGCTGTGCGTGTTGTACAGTTGTGCAGTAGTTACACAATTAGTACTGTGTAGCTGTACCACACAGTGAACTTGTACTTGTGTAGCTGTGTGCAGTAGTTGTCGTACCACACGGTGAACTTGATGGTGTTGTTGCCCAGAAACAGTGAGAGATCATCAGCCATTTGCTGAGCGCTCTTCTTATTGGCCACCATCACCATGATGTAGTCAGGAAGCTCCTCATCTGGGATAAACACACACACATGGTCACACACACACACACCTGATCACACACACAACCATCAAATAATACACAGCGTATGTAAAAAGCTTACCCACATACGCCCCCAACTCCTGCAGCTTCCCTTTAATGGCTGCCTGTAACACACACACACACACACACACACACACAGTGTTCATTAATGCAGAGACACATTAATAACCATCAGATTGTCAAATTCAGTTATTATCAGAATTAATGGGTGCATAATGAATATCAACAAGCACCAGGTGAATATTAATGAGTGTGTGTAGTGAATATTAATGAGTGTGTAGTGAATATTAATGAGCATGTTGTGAATAATAATGAGCATGTTGTGAATATTGATGTGTGTGGTGAATAATAATGAGTGTGTGGTGAATAATAATGAGTGTGTGGTGAATAATAATGTGTGTGTGGTGAATATTGATGAGCTGTGTGTTCAGCTTCAGATTTATTTTCCCTTGGTATGATGTCCTGCTGCTGATTTTTATGTGATTAAAACACATAACAATAAGATGAATATGTAGGACTGACCTGAATTTGAATGCTGGTATATCTGTTATTTACACTGGCATACACACACAACTCTCACTCTCTCTCTGACTGATGGATATTTGAAGGTCAGTACAGTATTTAGGGTATAAAAACATTTGGCAGTTAGGTGCTTTGTTTTCTAACAGAGGAAAGAATGTAAGCTTAAAATACCATTTTAAGAATTACAACAGAAGGGATTCATCAATCGTAAACTAGCTGGCTACATGAATAGTCTAATGTACATGATCCATCCTCTAGACTTCGGTCTAAACCATGAGAAAAGTGTGTGTGTGTGGGAGAAAAGTTAAACAGCTTTCTGAGATAATCTTGCGGTCAGGCTGACTCTTACATGAGCTCATCACAATGTCTCCAAAACAACACGATTTCATGCTAAAGTACAAATCATGATTGAGAGATAAGCAGAATCGGATTATTATTATTATTAATGCTAATCAAACATGACTATTATCCATCACTGACTCTTTTTATGTTCTTTCACACTTTTAACTCAGTCGCAGGAGACCTAGAGCAGATCCCTGTGGGACGTCGTACTGTAATTTGAACACTGATGAACCTCTGGTTATAATCTGTGAAATGAAGTTAATCCAGTGTATTACACCTGATGCTCAGTGGAGTTCCACCATGCATTACTATTAGACACAGAGGAAGCTACAAACATCTTATAGACAGGTTATATGCACATTATTACATGTCTTCCTGCTCAAATACACTTTTACACCTCATGCAAAGTGTGTTAGTGAACTGAAGGGCTGTTACAGCCACAGCCGCCACAGCCACCCCCCCCCACCCCCCCCCCCCACACACACACACACACCGACTGTAACAGGAGAGCTAGCATAAGTTTCAATGAATTAGCCTATACTATTTACAGTAAAAAGATAAACGCCAAATGAACTACCTCAATCTTGTGATAAACTGAAAAACTATAAAGAACATTAACATTACTAATTTGACAGTATATATAATGTCAAATATAATTTGACGCTATTTAGCTAACGTTGTTACACACGAAGCTAACAACACAGCTGACCTAGCTACCTAGCAAACTTCAGCTAAGCTAAGCTAAGCGCACTGGTTCAGCCGGATGTTTAAATTTATATGTTCAATTTACCCGTATTTTCTTGCTGATATCCGTCCCAATTTCCATCTTTTATCGTCTCGGCTTGCGTTCGTGACCTCAAAGTTACAACATGAATAAATGAACACTATTAAATTGCTATTTTTTTTTAAACAGTTCTTGATTGAGTCCTCTACTGCTAGCTATTGCTGAGGTATCAACAGTGCACATGCGCACTGAGATAGCAGCCGTGGACTCGTTGAAGACACACTGCGCATGCGCGTGTCTTTAACCGCTTATCCTCCAGGACGCTAGAGGGCGCTGATGTACCGTTGTTTGTTTACAAATTTAAAGAACGTTGCCGAGTTTTTCTCTCGTGCTCGTTCAACAGGACTGTACTTTCCATTTAAAATCGAAAGTGTCTATCAATTTCTTATAAATGTGCGAATTAATGTTTTTGGTTATTTGCAGCAGCGGTGTTTTGTAGCCGGAAGTGTAGCTGAGGAGTTCATGACAGAGGTGCGCGTGCAGGCACTCGGTATCGTTATCACAATCAGCACGAGCTGATGATGACATGACGTGAAGAAACCGGTGTGTGTGTGCGCTCGATTTAAAATTAATTCGGAAATATCTGGCTGATTTTCTTTTACATTTCGACACAAATAATAGGTGGTTAAATAAAATTTGCGAAAATAGAAATTGTTTTGTTGCTAGGATACGAAGAACACGGACACCGTGTCAGCCGCGTGCTGCTGATTAATCTAAAGTGATTATTATGATTATTACTGTTCCCATCTACAGATGAGCAAAATTTGTGGTTGGAAATAGATATTAGCTAATAATAGATTGGGTTAAAGATGAGTTCTCTGGGTCGGAACGGTCTGATCGGACTCGGTATCGGTGTCACCGTCAGCACCGGTTTGATCGCATTTCTAATCATTAAGGAGATGATGCGGAAGAGGAGCGAACGCCGCCTAGTGGTGACCCGCAGCAACGCGGGTTTTGCGATGAGCAGCGCGACTATGGACGGGAGGATAAACCTGGGGCAGGATGGTGAAGGTGAGGAGTAAGGATACCATCAAAACAGGACCATACAATATCACCATACTGGTAATGACACTGTGTTTGTGTGTGTGTGTGTGTAGTGGTGCTAGCGTCTGCGCTGAGCGGGTTAACCCCGGAGCAGCACACTGAGCTGAGGAAGACTCTGGACGAGGTGGTGATGAGTGTGTCCACTCTGCGTGGTGAAGTGGCCGAGCTGAGGGACGGCCTGAGAGACATCGCCAACACCATCGTCGAGGACGTCAGGTCGGTGCATCACCTGTCAGTCAAAATACATTAATCAGTCAGAACGGTGTGAGTGAGTTGCCTTGTATAACTGTAGTGTTTAGTGAGTGTGTGTTTTAGTGTAGTAGTGTGCACTAATACACTAGTGTCTGTTTTTGAGTATGCTAGTGCGCTCTGTTCAGGTATATTAACCTACATTTTAAAGTGTTAGTGCGTGTTTTAGAGATTTGTCAGTTGGTCTTTCTGTCTGTAGGAAGGGAGTGGAGGAGGGTCAGAGGTCACGGCGGCGACGTCACCTCCTGACGAGGGAGCGCTCTGACTCGATGAGCTCCAGCTCCATCTACTTCACTGCTAGCAACGGGATGAGCAGTCGGAGCGAGGGCGGGTACACGGCCACGCCCCCAATTTCCATTTGAAGTGTTGAATTAGTGTTGATTAGCTAGCAAGCAATTTGTCTAATTAAAGAGCTGTTGTGTGTGTGTGTGTGTTACATTCATAGATACACGACAGCATATTCGACTGCCGAGTCTGACTACACCGACCGAGAGACAGACCGAGACGAGGACCGTGACGAGGACGATGACGGTAAAGTGAAGGGTTCGTTGTGCCTGAACAGTTATGATGTAGAGTGTATTTAGCAGTGTAGTGGTTTGGGACACAGCTGTGTTTAACAGAATGAGTGTTCAGGTAACGTTAGAGTAGCGCAAGAGTAATGAGAGAATGTCAGAGTAACAGAGTCATAATTATAAGTTAGAAAGTCCATGTGATGTTAGAATAACGTAGTAAAGTTGTTAAGTGTAATGTTATGAGTAAGTGAAATGTGAGAGTAATGTTAAAAACGTTTATAGTAATAGTGTTGGAACATGAGAATGCTAGTAATGTTGTATCATTGGAGTAATGATAGTGTTAGGGGACATCTGTGTTAGAGTAACATTAGATTAATAGTGGAGTGTTAGAGTAACATTAGCATAACTTTAAAGTAATTATGGAGTAATGTTGGTATATAACGTGATTACAGACGAGGAGGAGGAGCGCAGCTGTGCTACAGTTTTGACTCTCCAGGCAGATGAGCTGCAGTCTGAGGAAGACGATGTGGACGGTGATGAAGCGTTGAGTCCTGAACTCATCCTGCTGCTGACCCAGAGTGATCTCCTTCACGCCGGGGATTCTGGGAAAAAAACTGACGGGTTTAACCTGTTGACCGAGAACAGACCCCTGGTGACTGACTAATTATTATTATTATTATTATTATAAGTTTTTCTTTAATGGTTTAATAAGAGACCCCTGATGTGTATATGCATGTGTTTAGTACAGCGATAATGTCGAGTTTCTATGGCGACTGGCTCGTGCCTACAATGATATGTGTGAGCAAGCGGAGAACGAGGAAGAGAGGCGGAGCTACGCAGAG
The DNA here is from genome assembly GCA_030068235.1 of Notoglanidium macrostoma. Classification (NCBI taxonomy): domain Eukaryota; kingdom Metazoa; phylum Chordata; class Actinopteri; order Siluriformes; family Auchenoglanididae; genus Notoglanidium; species Notoglanidium macrostoma. The sequence continues at coordinate 27,973,952 of JAQQZR010000012.1, read as the reverse complement.
CAAGGTGAAGACACACACACATCCCAAAAATATAAATGTGCAAAATTTTAAAGAACCTCAAATCTGTGTATTTTACAACATTTACTATTACCCCATATTACATTTGACCCCATAGGTCGTGATGAGGCACAGTCGGTACTTCAGAGGAACGGACTGAACGCTGATTGTCATAAGTGGTGAGACACAAACACACACACACACAGGTGAAAGGATGAATATTATACAGTTTTTTTACCCCTGTGTGTGTGCGTGTGTGTGTGTGTGTGTGTGTGTGTGTGTGTGTAAGGTTTGCCATACTGACCAGTCAGATGTTGCAGTGTGACAGCATGCACAGTAAACTGAAGAGCAGCCACATTCTGAAGGTGAGTCTGTGTGTGCGTGTGTGTAGAGACAGAAAGCACAGTTAATTTCTGCAGTGGGCGAGGCTATATTCTATATTAATCAAGTTATTATTACGAAATGAATCACTGTGTGTGTGTGTGTGTGTGTTCAGGAACACCTGGATCGTGCTTTAGCTCTCAGAGACGATGACCCGTTGTGTTTCTACCTGTTGGGCTGTTGGTGCTATGAGGTGTGTTACACTCTAATAATGGTGTTTTACTTGAAGTGTGAAGTCTCTATCATACACACACACCTTTTATACATTTGGAGGATTAAATGTGATAGCCCCTAGAGGGCAGAGCGGACACATGGCTGTCTGACAAGTTTCCATCCCTCCATCTGTCCTTTGCTCTCTTTCTCCCTCCCCATGTTTCTCTCTGTAGATGAGCAGGTTGTCGTGGTTGGAGCAGAAGACAGCGGCTGCTCTGTATGAAACTCCTCCATGTTCCTCTCTACACCACGCTCTGGAGAACTTCCTCAAGGTCTCACACACACACACACACACACACACACACACACACACACACACACACACACACACACACACATGCATGTTCTCACACTCACAGCTTTACATAATAACAACCAAATAAATAAATGTAACTACACAGCTGTTACCAGGACCTCTGTTTACCTGTAAACACAAACATGGCTCAACAGAGTATGGAAAATGGTGTGTGTGTGTGTGTGTGTGTAGGCTGAGGAACTGAACCCAGGATTCTCCCGAGCAGCGAGACTCTACATTGCCAAGGTTAACGGTTCTTTCATGTCTACCCCATCACTCTCTTTCACTCATTCCTCGTCCCATTATTCTTTTATCTATTTTCGTTTAGTTTTTTACTGTCCTTTCTCTTTCTTCCTCTCCCTCCCTTTTCCAGCTGTTTCTTTAAAATGTTTTTCCGACTGTGTCATTTTCAGTGTCATAAGGATTTGGGGAATGAACCAGAGGCGACGAAATACGCACACCTGGCGCTGGCCACACCCACTACCACGCACCAGGTGATGATACTCAGGTTCTCATTGTTTATCACTGTTTATGGCTGAGAAAATTTAGTTTAACTCACTGCAATAATGGTGAACTGATCCACAGGAGGTGGGGAGCTCTAAATTAGAGGCGGAGCTACAGGCTTTGATTGACAACCCAGCTGAGCAGCTGTAAGGCTGTGAAGAGTGTGACATTTCTCTCACTGATGTACCTAACCCCCCCATGAGTACAGCATAATGGATCATTCCAGACCACTTTAAACATCTGTTGATTACTGGCGAGTAAACTGTGAGCAAAATAAGGGCCGTTACGACTCAACTGCCCTAATGCTGCCTACTTAGGTTTAAAAGGAAATAATGGTGTGATGTAATAGATTATGATAACTGACATGAGCACTTAAACATATGATAATTTATAAAAGCTGCTGTTCAGAACGAGTGGGTTTATCTTTTATTATTTAACAGTTTCCTCAGATTGGCTGCTTTTTATTTACGGAATAACTATTTATTTCATTTGTAACTTATAAACCCATCATGCACTCTAAAGGCAGCCTGTGTGTTGAAGTGTTCTTAATGTGAAACATTCCAAATGTTTAGTGTTGTGTGCTGGTGTGGAAACACTGAAGGAAATAAAATCAAGTTGAAACTAATATGCTTTAAAGTTTATTTTAATAGCCATTGTTCATTACACCACTTAAGTGTATAAAGGTAGGCATTGCCTCTGCGTGTCAGTCTCAGTAAAGGAGGTGTGGCCTCTGTACCTGTTAATCCCAGTGAAGTGGGTGTGGCCTCTGTACCTGTAAATCCCAGTGAAGTAGGTGTGGCCTCTACCTGTAAATCCCAGTGAAGTAGGTGTGGCCTCTGTACCTGTTAATCCCAGTGAAGTGGGTGTGGCCTCTGTACCTGTAAATCCCAGTGAAGTAGGTGTGGCCTCTACCTGTAAATCCCAGTGAAGAAGGTGTGGCCTCTGTACCTGTAAATCCCAGTGAAGTAGGTGTGGCCTCTACCTGTAAATCCCAGTGAAGAAGGTGTGGCCTCTACCTGTAAATCCCAGTGAAGAAGGTGTGGCCTCTGTACCTGTAAATCCCAGTGAAGTAGGCGTGGCCTTAGTACCCCATCAGTTCATGCTGTCGAACAAGACAAAGGAGGCGTGGCCCATCTACCCATCCTGAGATGTATCGTTTTCCACTCATGTCTGGTTTAAATGTTTTTTAACATAAGATCATTCATCACATGTTCAGACACAATCGGTCTTGAAATAAATAAATAAAGCATGTGATCATGACCAACAATAAAACATTTAATAATTTTATATACAGAAACAAGTGCAGTACAAAGAAAAATCTGAAAAAGACAAATACAAACAAGAAAAAAGAACTTAAATGTAGTATTTTATCCTTTGATCAAAAGAAAGTAAACCGAAACACATGCATTTAATGCTCACTCTGCACCAGCAGGTGGCACTGTTCCTGCCTCGTCCCCTCACACACAGGTCTGCGCAGACGAACACACTACAGCTTCTTCAGTCTGAAAAGTGTGTGTGTGTACATGTACACGAGTGCATCCATCACCATGTTTCAGTTATTGTCCGTCTCACATGAACACACATATGGTGTATGGTCGTCTCAGTCTTTAGCGTCTCCTACTCCGTCTGCGTTGATGGCGAACATGGCCTCTGCCTCAGGTAAGCAGGGAGAGTCGTAAATTTTACAGATCCGAGTCTCACCACGGCCCTTCCTCAAATACAACCTGAGAGGGACAAGATAAGCACAGTGAGAGACAGGGTTTGTGGTCTACACATGTGGGACATTCCCACAGCGGATTGATGATGTTTCGTACCTGGTAGTGGAGGCGTGCGCCAAGATATTTCCTCCAATGGGCTTTTTAGGATCTGCGGAAAACATGGCCGCCCCGTCCACCTGTGCTACAACCTGATTGGTGATGACGACAGCAACGCCAAACTACAACAAAAGAGGTTGATAAAACCTTAAACCAGTAGCTCAGGAAATAGCTAGACAATAAAAAAATATTATTCATTATTGCAAAACAAAAATAAAATATTTTTATTGTGATTTATTTGAATAAGCGAACCACCTCGTCAGCAAGGCGCAGCAGCATGCGGAGGAAGCGGCCCAAATGACACTGACGGGCCGAGAGCTCGCCTCTTCCGGAATAATCTGTCCTGTAGAGCGCTGTGGCGCTGTCCACGATCAGCAGAGCATACCTGAGACAGGGGGGAGGGGGTAGAGAGACAGAGAAATAGAGGGGGGATTATAGTAGTCAACTACATTTTTGAAACACTGGTCATCTATTAAAAGTTAACAGCTGTACAACCCCTGGTGTGTGCAGCGAGTGTTTGTATAAGTGTGTAAAAGGCATTTGTGTGGGGATTTGCCATGTCCAAGTGTGTAGCAGGTGCGTGCACGCGAGTGTGTTACCTGGACTCGGCCATCATAGCTGAAGCCTGATAGAGCAGCTGAGTCTGATGATCCGTGTTGAAAGCTCGAGCGTAAGCTACGTTATCCAAAACATCACTGCCGACAAGCCCGTACCTGAACACACACACACACATGAGATTTTGAGCTGTTTCTTGTGAACAGAGCAGTGTATGATGTATGGTCTAGTGTGTCAGTGTGTGTGTGTGTAACCTCTCTGCCACAGCGAGCAGTCTCTCGGGTCTGAATGTGCCCTCAGTGTCGATGTACATGGCCTTCCCCTCTCCTCCACCCTGATCGATGGGAAGCTGACACGTCACCGCCAGTGTGTGGCACAGCTGAGTCTTTCCTGTACGGAACTCACCGAACATCTCTGTGATGGAACCCGTCTCAATACCGCCTACACATACACACACTGCATAAACAGGGCTGAACTGAACCACATTAAGTGTGTGTGTCTCTCTCTCTCTCTCACCCTGCAGAAGTTTGTCGAGCTCTTTGGAGCCGGTGGAGATCTGGATGATCTCGGCTCTGCGCTGGTGAAACTCTGTCGCTGTGGTGAACCCCATCGGAACCAATTTAGCTGCCTCGCCCTGTACAACACACACACACACACACGATGGTGGCATCACAACTGTACATGGCTGAATGACTGGAGAACACTACTGCTAGCGACAGAACAAGACAGGCAAGAGAGAGACATGAGAGAAAGAGACAACTAGGGAGACAGACAGTCATAAGGACAGAGAGAAACACAGATTGGCATAGAGGGAGAGACAGACAGACACACCGTCATAGAGACAGAGTTGAAGGAAGAGACAGGCAGTTTATGGGTAGATTGTGACAGTTAGTAAGAGAGACACTGACAGTTTGAGAGAGAGAGACAGTTTGAGAAAGAGTTACAGGAAGAGAGAGACAGAAAATAAGACGATAAGGAGAGACACAGAAAGGCAGAGGGAAGGGTGGAGACAGATATTCATCTCTAGAGAGAGAGACAGTTATAGGAAGAGACAGAGTTATGAGGAAAGAGTGACAAGCAGTTTTATAGGAAGTCAGACAGTTCTGGGGGTGTGTTTATTTTCGCTCCTCACCAGGATCTTGTCAGCTTTGGCCTCACTGATGCCCTTAATGTTCAGCAGCTCTTTCTTAGGCGCATACGCCACGGCCTCGATGGTGTGGAACCCCGCGTCCTCCAGCTTCTTCAGATCACTTGCACTGATACCACACTGCTGTATCACACACACACACACACACACGACATGAGAACTGTGTATGTATTGTGTGTTAGTGTACACTGTGTTAATCCTGATGGAGTGTGTGTACACCATGCTCTCGTACCTCCAGGCGGATCAGTGGCTGTGGGCCGAAGCTCTCCTCCTCTTCGACATCGGCCTCGACCTCCACTCGACTCACACTCATCGCCATCTTCACCACCTGCACCATCACACACACAGTTTACACTCACATACACACTTTCAATACAAATTCACAAAAATCTGTGTATATGGGAGTGTAACTTACGAGCTACATGTGTACTTTTTCTATATATTGCACACAACGTTAAATATATGGTTAAATATATGCAAGTTAGCCTTTATTTCACATGGAGCTACAAATGTGATCATATTAAATATTTTATTATTGGTTTAATTGCAATGCAAACTTACAGAAAACAAAATGGCAGCTAAAAGAAACGGTCGTGTTCCAAACTGCTCAGAATCAAACACCCTGTGCACTACGTAGGGCGCGGACGTCATTATTTTTGCACCCTACGTCGTGCACTTATAAAGTGATCACAGCATTTGGCATTTGGCATTCTGCCCGTGTTTACGTACTTCTACAAGTCGCCTCACTCTTGTTTTTAACAGTAACTGTTTAGCTAACGATACTAATACTACTGCAAATATTTTTATACGATGCTAGCGACAACATCGCTACTAATAAGTAAAAAAAAAGAAGAAACAAGCAACTGTTAATTAAACTAAGTCCCACATTAATAGTGGTTTGTTAACTGAAGATTACACAGCGAGATAAAAGTTTGACGCGTTGTCAGTTTTATTCTTTAATCCACCTGACACATTACACACCAGGGGAGGGGAAAACAATAACCAAAAAATCAAGACAAAACAGCATTACTGCTCTCACCTCCTCCAAAACAAGCCGAGTTCAGAATGAACTTTCCCGCTCGACGGAAGACGTCTACGTACGAAGGCACGCAGCGGCTTCTGACGTCATGACGCAAATACGTCACGCACGGACTCCTGGCCCATCAAGCTAGCTGAACCTCCATTACACAATAAAACAGATTTAAAAAACGTAGCCTGGTTTCACGTTATGTATTAAAGTAAAAAAAACCAAACAAACATTTATTTATGTTTATTGTCAGAAAAGTATATATTTTTTGAATATTTTCCCTCAATAAAGTTGATAATATAACATGATGCAAAAAAAAGGCTGATTAATTACATCTTCTTTACTATTACACATAAACAGGTGTTTCTAATCTTGTGTCTCAATTTGCAATCAATAAGTGTGTTAACACGGACAAGCATGTGCGGTGTTAACACGCGGTGCACTAAGGGTACCCGGATGCTGTACTCAAAGCACTCAAACTGTTGAGTATGAACAATGCTGAAGACTTCACACTCTCAAAGGAAGTGTACTAATGAAAGTGCATGAAATGAGACACAGTTTATGTTAAAAGTATGTGCACCCCTGACCATCACACCCATACGTGGTTCTTTCACAAATTTGGAAGCACACAGCTGTACAGAATGTCTCTGTATGCTGTAGCGTTACAGTTTCCCAAGAGGTCCAGCATGACAGTGCCCCTGTGCACAACACAGCTCCATGAAGACATGGTGTGTTAAGGTTGGAGTGGATGAACTCGAGTGCCCTGACCTCAACCCCACTGAACACCTTTGGGATGAACTGGAACTGGAGCCTCCTCAACATCCCAACATCAGCGCCTGACCTCACTAATGCTTTTGTAGCTGAATGAATGCAAATCCCCACAGCCACGCTCCAACATTGAGTGGGAAGCCAAACAGAAGAGTGGAGCTCATTATAACAGCAAACACAGGGGGAGTAAATCTGAAATGAGATGTTCAACAGGCACATATGGGAGTGATGGTCAGGGGGTGCACATACTTTTGGCTATGTAGCGTATATCATTGAAAAGTTGATTTCCTAGAACCTAATGTTCTGTAAACATTATCTTAAGATGATATTTGTTCTGAACAATTCATTGTTTGCTGGAATTGTACCGGTTAGTGCTATTTTCTGAATGATATTTATTGGATTCTTTAATGACTGGTTTCTCCATGAACCAAAAATTTCTTGCTTCCCTTCTTTCTTTCTTTCTTTCTTTTTTCTCTCTTTCTTGCTTTTAGTGTTCAAATTATATGTTACATAATATTATCACACAGACTCCGACATGTCATTTCTTTCTTAATATATCTAGTAGTTTTAATTTTAAATGACATTTCATTCATAAAGCTATTCAAAATATGCCCTTGTCTAATACACAAGTGAATAGTATTTTTTAACTTTTTTAATTCCATGAAATTATTTTGATAAACACTTAACACCTGACTATTGAATGTGTTATTACAGTGAAACTAGTACTCCATATTCTGGTTAATTTGTGATGTGGTAATTAGTATGAATATTTATTTATTTTTTATTTCCTCATAAAACACAGCCAAATAGAATCATTTATCATTTTATTTAATAAGAAAATACAAACTAAATGTTGGTGATATTATTAAAACTACCGTACACAGCTATAACATCAGTTGTGTAATAAAAATGAGAGAAATAAAAAAAGCCACCTTAATATTTTGTCTACTTCACAATTAAACATTCTCTTATAAACTTCATTGTTAGCTTATATACATTCTATAGATTGAAAAATAAAAAATAGACAAAATTTATTCAAATGTAAATAAATGCAATAATAATAGAACATTACTAATAAAGGTTATACATTGAAAGTTTAATAGTAACTGTAAGTAGAAAAAAACATGCATATTAAACTGAATTGATGAAGTTTATAACATAAGTTTAGATTTATGCACAAATACTACATCACAGAAGGTTATAAGTTGTATTGTTTAGCTATTACATACTTAAACTAACTGTTGTTGATAACTAACTAACTAAAATGCAACAGTAACTCACACATATGCTAAAGTTAATTGGAATAACTGTATGTTGTGCTCATTTATATTTAAAGCATTGCAGTTTTACTCTCGTCCACTGATCCTGGAGTTAGTACTGTTTGGGTTTGCCATACGGATTTTCCACCACTGAGGCCTCCGTGGGAGAGCTGCTATCCTCTTCAGCCTCACCGACCAGCATACTGGACTTGTAGTAATAAATAAACAGGAAGAATCCTGAGGAGAGAAAAGATGGATCAGCTGATCTCTGACAAACGTGTGAGAACAAGAATTTTGGAATTACAAAGACATTAAGCCACAAAATATTTGACCTGCTTCAAGATCACAACCTACATAAACTTGCCATTACACATAAGTTATATATATATATATATATATCATATTCTCACTTATGGCTATTTTATTAACTTTTTCTCCTTTTATCTCACTATCACTTCGTAGCATATACTATAATTTACCTGCCTATTATTTTCTCAAAACTGTTGTATTAATAAAATAGCTTCACTTTTGTAACAGAGTTAATCAAACAAGGTAAAGAGCAAGTGACTTAGAGATCACTAAGGGATATTTTTTTTAAAAACATGAAAAAAATGTTACTAAGGATGACTTTAAAGAATGAGCACTTTTTCCTCCCTCACTCACCCTGGAAGGAGTTGAGGATGGTAAAGATGTAGAAGGCAGGGATTTGCATGGGGCCGTAGGCGAAGAAAGCGAAGCCCCAGCTCAGTCCCAGGACGCTGCACAGGCCCATGATGGTCAGAGCATCTGAGGGTTTTGACTTTTTCTCTGAAATGGGGATGGTGGGGCGTTTACTTCTGAGCAGGAAGAGCCAGCGCAGCATCACCACAAAGGTGAGGAAGGTGAAGAGGAAGATGGCGGAGTAGTAGCCGATGTTCACTACATAGTGCACGGTTGGGTCGGTGATCCAGCACCTGCGAGAATAAACGAGTTTATTAGCCAAGAACTCAGTCAGTGTTCAGCATTTCAGCATTTCCTCTGTGGCTGTTACTGAGAAATAAAAAAAAAAGCAAAAATAATATATGTTCATAGATTTTAGGTATATATTTTAAAAAATTCTTATTTTATTATTTCTTTGTTTTTTCTATTTAAAATATAATTTTACTTATTAAATTTGACTTATCTTTTATATATATAAAAAACAATACTTAAGGTATTGTTATGACAATAAGTATATTCTATATCTTTATATTTTTTATGCTTTTAATATCCTTATACATATTTACTTAATACTTTAACATTTCTTCTTTCTTTCTTCTTCTTTCTTTAACATATCATTCTTTCTTCCTTTCTTCCTTGCTTTCTTTCTTTCTTTCCAAACTTGTCATTTCTTTATTTGTTTATATTTAAAAACATTTACAGTCAGGCTTGAGGAGTAACAGAATACATGGAACGGCATTACGTAATTAAAGCTTAGCATGGGAGAGTTTCAGTGAGAGAAACAGGCAGCTGATATTTATTTTATCCTTATTTTGAATTTGTATGTTTGAAATTTTAACAAATCATGGCTTAAAATAGACACACAGCTGCAAAAAGTAATAAGCAGTAAACAATGTCATACCATCACCTTGAGTTAGTCTGAGTGTTTATTCAGTACCCTTCATATATAATGGTTATACTGGATGAATATTACCATTCATTTGGTTGACATGAGCACTTGATAATATTCTCATGCTGTTACAGATTATCTGATAAATGTGACTAATATTGTAATTAGTGAACTGTTATTTAATTAAGCCTAGTTAGTTCTGTAGTAGTGCTGCTTAAAATGCAAATAAATATTTTAAATAAATATCTTATGTATATAATATATTTTTTTAATAAAACCAATTGAATAATCAATGAAGGGTTATTTAATTAACACCCTAAAAATAATCAAATAAAAAATAATTATAAAAAAAATAAATAAAAGAATAATCAGTAATTGCGATATACTACATGCACATGTGCCACATTACAGCACTTCCTGAGTCTCATATCACCACTCTGGTCCGGAATGAAATCAGAGCTAATCTTATAGTCACCAAATTCATTATCATGGTCTCTGGTGAAAAAATGTGTTCACTGGGTGGAAATTTCACCATTATGTTTTCTTTAAATACTTTTTTTCTGTAAGTATTTATTTTTTTTGTAAACTACCTTTTTGTATCCTAATTACGTAACGCTATTCCATGTATTCCATTACTGCCAAAGCCTGATTGTGAGTAACCATGAGTACTTGTAATGGTGAGTAACTGTGAATAATTGTGAGTCACTGTGAGTAATTGTAACTGAGTAACAGTGAGTAATTGTAACAGTAACATAGTGAGTGCTTTTGAGTACCTGAGTAATTATAACTGAAACCATGAGTACTTATGGTTAACTTAATAACTGAGTGTAATTATGAGTAACTGTAAGTAACTGTGAGTAATTTTACCTGTGTAACTGTGCATAACCATGAGTAACTGCTAGTAATTGTAAGGGTGAAAAAAATGTGAGTAACTATGTGAGTAGCATTAAGTAACTCTGAGTAACTCTGTGTAACTGTGAGTAACTGTGAATAATTCTGAGTAATTGTGAGTAACTGAGTACTTGTAACTGTGAGTAACAGTGAGTAACTTGGCATAACTGTGTGTGACTTAGTAGTTGTAACTGTCACTGACTGTGTGTAATTGTGACTAACTATGAATTACTGAGTACCTGTGAGTAACTGTGAGTAGTTGTAACTGTGAGTAACTGAATAATTGTGAGTGACTGAGTGACTGTGAGAGACTGAGCAATTGTGAGTAAAATTGAGTGACTGTGAGTAACTGTGAGTAAAATTGAGTGACTGTAAGTAACTGTGAGTACAATTGAGTAACTGTGAGTAACTGTGAGTAAAATTGAGTGACTGCGTAACTGTGAGTAACTGTGAGTAATTGTTGGACCCTGTTGCTGTGTCGTGTTCTAACGTTTTAGTATTTTAACATTTTCTGTCCCTCAGTTCTACTGAATATTGTACATGTATTAAAATCAGGAAAAGAACGGAGTGTTTCTGTGTTCCTGTTGCTCACATTGACACTGTATTTCCCGTATTAGAGCTGATGTCGTCCCTGTCGTATTTCTGATAAATGAAAATAAACGTCACCACGACGGCAGGAGGCACTGAAAAGAGCAGAGGTCAAAGGTCACAATTTCATGTTTAAATGAACAAATATAATAAATTAGGGTTATATATCAATAGAACTGTAAAGTTTATTTAAAAATTCCTGTCTGTCTTCTCTTCATGTCAGTTACAATCAATAAAAACACTACTTTCATATTTGTTTCTGTCTTTTTCTCTCTCTCTTTCTCTCTTACTACTACCGAGCAGACATGTTCTCTTGTTTTGAACTCACCCCAGCCAGCGATGGACAGTTTGGTGATGTAATTCTGGATTCTGCTCACATTTTGTGCGAGCTGTAAACACAGATGCAGCGCCTGCAGGCCGAACCATGTGAACGTGGACAGCATGGAGTAGTGCATTACTCCTGCCATTAACTTACAGCCGATCACATTCTTTGTGTTAGCCACAGACTGATTGACGAGGAAGCAGAGGTTGAGCAGGAACAGGGCCAGGAACAGGTTGATGAGGATGTGGACTGAAACGCTGGCTCGGCCTTTCCTGCGGACAAACCAAGGATAGGAGCTGAGCTCAGTGTCCACGCACTAACACACACTAACACACTGTAACACTAACGCACTATAAAACACTGTAACACTAACACAAACTAATACAGTGTAGCACTCTGTCATGCTGATTGAGTAAGAATAGCAGACTGTATGCTTTAAAAGGAGGGTGGTGCTTGAAATCATTGTTCTTCTTCTGTTAACCATGGTAACCTGCAAGGAAACACGTGCAGTCATCATTGCTTTGCACAAAACGGGCTTCACAGGTGAGGATACTGCTGCTAGTAAGATTGCATCTAAATCGACTATTTATCGGATCATCAAGACCTTCAAGGAGAGAGGTTTAATTGTTGTGAAGAAGGCTTCAAGGCCCCCAAGAAAGTCCAGCAAGTACCTGGTCCCGAATCTCCTAAAGTGGATACAGCTGCGGGATCAGGGCACCACCAGTGCAGAGCTCGCTCAGGAACAGCAGCAGGCAGGTGTGAGAGCATCTGCACACACAGTGAGGCCAAGACTTTTGGAGTATGGCCTGGTGTCAAGTATGGCAGAAAAGAAGCCACTTCTCTCCAAGGGACAGACTGATATTCTGCAAAAGGAATTGGACTGCTGAGTACCGGGGTAAAGTCATTTTCTCAGATGAATCCCTTTTCCGATTGTTTGGGGCATCGGGAAGAAAGATTGTCCGGATAAGAAAAGGTGAGCGCTACCATCAGTCCTGTGTCATGCCAACAGTAAAGCATCCTGAGACCATTCATGTGTGCGGTTGCTTCTCAGCCAAGGGAGTCGGCTCACTCACAGTTTTGCCTAAGATCACAGCCATGAATAAAGAATGGTACCAAAACATCCTCCGAGAGCAACTTCTCCCAACCATGCAAAAAGAGTTGGGTGATGAACACTGCCTTTTCCAGCATGATGGCGCACCGTGCCATAAGGTAAAAGTGATAACTAAGTGGCCCAGGGATCAAAACATCGACATTTTGGGTCCATGGCCAGGAAACTCCGCAGACCTTAATCCCATTGAGAACTTCTGCTCAATCCTCAGGAGGCGGATGGACAAACAGAACCCCACAAATTCTGACAAACTCCAAGCATTGATTATGCAAGAACGGGCTGCCATCAGTCAGGATTTGGTCCAGAAGTTGATTGAGAACATGCCAGTGCGTATTGCAGAGGTCTTGAAAAAGAAGGGCCAACACTGCAAATATTGACTCTTTGCATAAACCTAATGTAAATGTCAATAAAAGCCATTGACACTTATGAAATGCTTGTAATTATACTTCAGTATACCAGAAAAACATCTGAAAAAAGATCTGAAGCAGCAAACTTTATGAAAACCAATACTTGTGTCAACCAAGGCTGAATATGTAACAGTAACAATGTGGATCCTACATTTTGGAAAAACT
>JAQQZR010000012.1:27944019-27956225 GCA_030068235.1 Notoglanidium macrostoma | reverse complement strand
CTCTTCCCTCCATCACTGACATTCACCACACTCGCTGCATCCGCAAAGCCACCAGCATTGTGGACGACCCCACACACACACACACACACACAGAGCATGTGACTCAGAATGGGAACCCCTGCGGGAGTTCATGATTGGATGAATATGTGATGACATCACCAGTCTCTATCCCTCCCTGGGGGTTATGGTAGCAAAGCAAGATGTTTCCTTTCATCCTTATTCACACAAAGATTTAACGTGTGTGTATGTGTGTGTGTGTGATCCTCCACACATTTGGCCCTGATGACATTTTTGGGATTCCCCTCACACTGCAGGTTACACCAGTGAATAGAAAACTAGCTTCACATCAAACAGGAAATGGATGTTTCCAGCTTCTTCATCAGTCACTCTGAACATTTCAGACCCCAATTAAATGATTATTTCTAGCATTAACAGCAAATGGAAGGAAAATTTCCCCGACATGTTCGCAGATTCGGTCCAGTTTGGATCATCCATGTCCTGTCCACAGGAATGGAACCCAATATGGCCTTCTACTGTTGAAGCTCATCTGCCTTAAGGTTGTGGGTTCTGTGCTGAGGGTTCTGAGATGCTTTTCTAGTAGTAGTAGAAGTAGAGTGAAGTGGAAGAAGTGGAAGTAGAGTGATTATTTGAGCTCCTGGTTCAGTTTGAACCAGTCTGGCTGTTCTCCTCCGACCTCTCTCATCAAGAAGGCATTTTGCCGGGTGAACTGCTGCTCACTGGATGTTTTTGTTTTGTGATTTTCACAATCAGGAGGTCCCTTTGTTTATGATATACTGCACACATATCTATAAAATACTGATCAGGGGCCCTCTCATTACACAGCCAGTGTGAGGAGTATTAATTTATCTTTTCAAGATTTCTCTATTACTAAATTACCGAAATACCTGGTAGGAATAATAACATTTTTAGGCTGTCATAGTGTAAACAAATTATTGTATTAATTCATTTTTAAAAAAATATGTGACATTGATGACATACTTAAACCACACTGTGAGATAAACCTGAGGGTGTTTTTGGCCATACTGCGATGATGTCACATACATCTTTATACAGGAAATGAACTCATCATGCTCGTGACAGAATCGAAAACCACACACACACACACACACACACACACAAACACTGTGCTGTGTAAACACTGTACAGTCCTCTCTTCCTTTGTTACTTCACACCCATGCACAGATATGAGCTGAAAGTTTCCTCTCTCACAGTGCTTTGAGTTAGTTATTTGTCATTCGCTTCAGTAAGAAGATTCATTCCCTAAGAGTCAGCGCTCAGTGTTAAAAGAGTCAAATCAGACACAATTTATATGTCATAACATTAATGCAGTAATGCATATTATTTTTTTCAATGTGCATAGCTGTTCTTTTTTTCAAGTATTTAAATGCATTTTATAAAATTCAATACAAAGTTATTTTGTTAAATGCGGAGTCAGATTTCATGTAAAAATGTCAGCCGGATTTAGGCAAAGAGGAACAATAAGTGGTATTGTTGATGTCTGGTTTGGAAAAAAGTTCTTTGAGAGCTGAAGCTGAAGATCTATATCTTCTGTATATCTGCGTATAAATTATTTCTTTGGAACTTAAACTGTTGAGACGTTTTCAGAAATCCAACCTTTAGGACTGTACAATCCTCACACACACTTAACCAAATTCCAGCCTGGAGGGTGTGTCTGGAGTTGATCTTACTCTGAAACGTCTGATTCAGCTCATTAAGCCCTTAATCTCCCGAGTCTGGCATGTTAGGGCAGATAACGCTAGTTCTCAGGTTGTGTCTCAAATTCTAGCTTTTATATTAGAGATTACACAGCAGTGCTAAAGATCCAGAATCACGTGATAGCATTTTTATATCTTGTGTTTTGATCCTTTATTTCAATATTTTACTGTTTAAAGTAATGCTATGTGATGTCCAGGCCTCACATCAGTGCTCCTTAGCGGACTTGGTAGTTATAAGATTAGCATGTCTTAGTAAAGCAAGAAAGTATAAAATAAAGTAATTGCATTTCATCAGCTTTGTTCCAAATACCAGTGTTAGATAGAAGAGTTCTTGTTATATGTTGTAGCCTTTTAGCTAGTAACCTGTAAGCTTGTTAATTTGCTAAATAGATGTTAGCTCCATCTTATTAGCATGTGTTATTGTTAATCCTTATCCTATTATTCCGCCAGCAACCCTAAACGTCTAGCTAGCTTCCCTGACTAGCGTTAGATACAAAAAAAGCTAGAAAAGATGAAGTTTTTGAGTCTCTCTTTGGAAAAAAAAAAAAAAAGCTGACATCATCATACTAAGTGACTAAAACCCCATGCTTTTAGGGTAGTCTGTTTATATGAGTATTTCACTGGCAGCTGGTGGTTATTAAAATAGGGGAAGCACAACTTTCTATTGTGAACAAAAGCAGCTAAGCTGCTATCTGAAAGAAGGAAGTGACAGCCACCAAGTTAGACTCATACACAACAAATTTCAGAAATGAATGCAGAAAATCAAACAGAACTTAACACAATTTATTTACAGCTGCAGGCTCAAATCGCCAACTGGCACTGTTATGTTTAAGTTTGAGATATTCATTCCTGATTTACTGATTGGCACTTGGTTTTTCTGACCCTTTGAGAGATCTACCAGTCATCATAAGCAGAATCCGTGCATCCAGATGAGACAAACCAAAAGCACATCGTCCAATTAACGTCAAGACATTTCTTGTCTGTGCAAAACACACCTGCCCAAACCCTATTAACTCCCATTGAAGCTGTGCTTTGGCCGGAGCTCAAAATGATGTCTTAAAAGCCTGTTGTCCAATGAGCATTCACCTTTCTTCCCATTAAAACAGCGATTACACAAACATCTCATAGACACTAATTGATGCATGAGCTACAACGGGTGTCTGTTAGCTCTGTGTCAGGGGCTTCAGACGAAATTTTCCCACAGGATGCACTGTTCACTAGAAAGCAGTTTAATGTTTAATGAATGAACAACACGATATTGCACTGAGATACTTCTTCATTTGATTTTCTAAAATACTCAATTACACCAAGAATGATAAATAATTGGCAAATGTTTCATTGCTGCATTTTAATGAAATGTTAGGGGAAGCTGGGCTTCCCGTGTAGTCTTAAAGCACTTGCCACTGGCTTACTTGAAGATCACAACATGTCTTTTCTCATGTTTTCTTTCTCATCTTTTTTCCTTTTCTTCTCGCTGTGTGGCATGAAGTGGCAGGTGTGTCTGAGGCTGAGGTCGTGGGGTGGGAAGAGGCTGTTTTTGGAGCCACTGGTCTAATTATGGGATGTTTGTTCAGGTTCCCACCTCTTCCTGTTATTCCTGTCCCAACCTGAGCCAGGTATATGTAGTTACTGTGACAACTGGCCCTAGGAATGCTGGGATTTGGCGGTGAAACAGGCGTGGACCAACAACCGTAGAATGCGTAGTCAGCCATTTTAAGAAAAACGCACTGACACACAGACTCTGTTCAGCGTGATCCATGGTTTATAAATGTAACATTCAAACGTTATATAGAGCACTAATCTCATACGCTGACTGCAATTAGTTAACAAGCCACTAGCTAGCTTGCTCAAAAAGCTATGAGGTACAACAAAATCAGACACAGCACAGAGAAAATGGAAAGCAGAGCAGTTTGCCCATTAGTCAGGAGATAACAAGCTAATTAAATATTCACTGGTATTCATTCATTAGTTATTCATAACAAATAACAACACATTATTAATATCAATATTAAAATTTTTATTAGTTATTTTAAATTATATAATTGATACATAGCATGACTAATAGAATTAGTAACATTACAGGTATTTAAAAGGTATTTGACGGAATAATGTTTTTGATTAAATACAATTATGTAAAAAATATTGTTTTAGATGAAAACAGTCTTTTTTGTGTGTGGTGAAGCAGTGTGTCTTTGATGTGTGGTTTCTAAAGGCCATGCAAATTCACAGAAGGATGATATCATGCAGTCTCTAGGCATGATGTAATCTCTGTCTCCTGACATTTTAGTGTGGCTGTGTGTGCGAGTAAGTGTGGAATATTTGTGTCGCTAATCTCTGGAGCCATTCTTTCACTGAATGACTCAATTACATGACTGAATACTGTGAATATTTGTGTGTGTGTGTTTGTGTGTGTGGTTTGGGGGATTACAACAAGCAGGAGTGTGATGATTTATCTGTATTACAGTATACAAACATAAGTAATTGAATCAGAACCAGTCACTCATCATTAACTCTGTGATAAACTGATATCAGGTTTGCCCTGTGTCAGGAATAGCACTGAATGACATTTGTATGAATAAAAAAAAAAACACTGAGAATGACTGTTCACTTTGGTTCCTGACTGTTCACACTTTCTCCACAAACTACTTTGTGTCTTTGTAGACACAACTGATAACTCTATTTTAATTTTGTAACTCATCATTCAAAATTATAACATAAAAAAGTATATTTGTGGATGCAGCATATCACTTCAAATCTGCTGCAAGATATTTAAAGTGGTGAAAATACTAAGAATATATACACGAATTCCCACATATAGGCTGAGGTCATGGGCAGACTGATTGTGAATAAAATCTGCCTGGCAAAAACATCATTTTAAAAAATATAAAGGAATATATGGAAGCCTGTTATCTTAAGGTCACTTGTTACTCTCAGCTAAAAAAACAAACTTCCTAGCTAATGTTAGCTAAACTGCCACTAATACATTACTCCACATGCCCTCCACAATTGGCTGATTTTTTCTTCCCTATAGTATTGCAATGAGTGATAGATCTGATTAAACAAAATTTCCAGCATTTCCCTCACAGAATAATCAAAACATTTACACTACACATTGTTATATGTGACCTGTCATATCAAGTCAAGTATTAAGTTGCACAGGTTGCGATGTGGTCAATAAAGTGCGGTAGGTGAAAGTTTAAATCTTCAATTTTGCCAAAAGTCTCATCTTCCAGATCCTTCAACAGAATTAAGAAATTTTAATCCTAAACATTGTTTTAAAGCACTTTAATGAACACTATCCAAGCTGTGACTCCAGTTTTGACAGAAAAACGTGCATTTTTTTTCGCTATAAAACCGCGCTGCTGGTGAAGTTATTTTTAGGGCTAGCAGGAAATCCTGGTACCAAAATGAGGCTGAGGATTCCCTCTTTCGTATAATGTCATGGAATCTTCATTTAAATATTCTAAAAATAAGATTCCAATGGAGTTTTCTGAGGCCCTCCTCGTAAACAACTCGCACTGTTGTTATGGTGACATATGGACATGATACAGTAATAAACTTGATATCAAAATGGAGCTTATTGAACCAGGAATCTATAAATATGCAGAACTCAAATCACCAAAAATATGACTTAATAGCTGATTTGATGTGATGGGTCACATATACGGAGCCCTGGAAGGGACATAGAGAAAAAAAAGATGTACTTTTGCGAGATCTCTCGGAACTTTTCATTCAGGTCAATGCGCTTCTGGCTCAAATTGTGACGAGTGTGTTTCTAGCGTTCTCTTCAGATTTTTACTTCCAGGCACTGATTTAATGTCTTTATATTTGAGGCAATATCAAAATCCTACTATGCTGAACTGACCTGCTACTACATTGACAATGGCTCTATAGTTATACACGATTTCATGTTGTCCTCTTGAAAAACAAAAAGGAAGCTAGTAATTGTTTTTTTGGAATATAGCATAATATTGAACAGATTTGATATTGTTATTGTCAAAATATCGTCACTAACCCTACATTTGTTTTAAAAAAAATAATGATAATGAATAATGACATGAATGATAATGGTATATTGTTTCTTTTTGTTCATGCATACATGTAAATGCAGTTTTTGTATAGATATTCAACTACATTTGGAAATGAATTCATAGCTTATACACCAAAAAATAAGGCCACGTGCATAATCTAGAGTGATTATTCATTATTTATGATTAGTATAATTATTAATGCATAAATGTAGACATTAATATACTGCTTTAAGATGATCAGTAGTTTGTTATCTGTTACTGAGGAAAATCTGTACTTTTTATTAACTACATGTTTTTTCCTCTAGCTAAACCGCGTTTCTCCTCAGAGAGAAGAGCGGCAAAATATATGAATGACCGGGAGATAGTAATGAGTAGCCAATCAGAAGAGAGCACGGGTCTTATCCAATCAGAACGTGCTCGCGAGTTACCGGGTCACTGTTTTCTGCCTCGCTCGGACTGAGCTGACCGTGATTGGTCAAGAGTGACGAATGCTTCGCGCTTCATTGGTTGAGTAAGCACATGCCGTTGCTAAGGGGCTGGTCCAATCAGAGCGAGGCGGAAGTGGGAAGTAGGAGCGGTAACTAGGCAGGTTTAAGATCCCGAGATGTATTTCTGTTCATTATGATGGGAAAGTTTCGGTTGACTGCTGTTTGTTGTCATGCCTTACTTTAAAATGCTTAATAAAAATCATTACATATTAATTTTAATAATGATATTAATGAAATAAACAATACAAACTTGTTAATGCTATAAAATAATAAATAAATGATGGCCCAAATAGAAAGCAAGAGAGAGAGCTGTGAATAAAAGGGGAAGGAGGAGTGAAGCGGACGATGATCATTGTGTGTGTGTGTGTGTGTGTGTGTGTGTGTGTGTATACTTGGCTCTTGTTCGATCTGATGCAACCTGCAGTGTGTTGTGGTGGTGGTGGGGAGGTGTCATCTCCTGGGCTGCTTATTTTGTTGTCCTTCTTTTTTTCCACTTACTTTCAGGAGCCAATGATGAGGCTGTTGCCATGGAACCAGCGCCAGAGTTTGCTTTTGCCTCCTGTCTCACCCCTTGTTCCTACCCATCCTCATTTACCCTAGAAACAGAGTCACTACCAAGTCTATTTCAATCTATCCTCTTACTTCAGCCTTCTCTCTCTCTCTCTCTCTCTCTCTCTCTCTCTCTCTCTCTCTCTCTCTCTCTGTCTTTGTGTGAAAGTCTGAGTTCTGTGCTGAAATCATCACAACACTGTGATTCAGAATGACAGTTGTGGCCTGCATCCTTTTCCCCCTTGTTAACTTACTTACTGATCTAGTTAACTTACTGCAGGTTGTAGATAATTAGACACCTCTATACCTTCAATTGTAACCCAAAATGCTAATGAGTGAAATCTTTGTTGCATATGATCAATGCTGATCCTTCATAAGTGCACTAGATCTATGCCTACACAATCTAAAATATGCTTGTAAATCTTTTATATTTATCTTGCTGGACAATATCCATTGGCAGCCACGAGCCTGATGAGTGCTGGCCTTCAGAAAAGATGATGTCATCGGAAAAAGAGTTGGAATGATGACCAAGTTTTTTTCAGGTAAATGGTGTGCATTAACAAACCTCCAGAAAAGTACACTTTATCTACAACCAAACACCGTAAAGAGGCTGCAAATCTAATTGCACAGTCCTGCCAATTCAGGTCTGACCTTGGACATCAGACACTACAAGCTTGAGGTAGAGAGTATAGGAATTCTGCCCGTTATAAAAAATGATGTCATCCAAAAGGTGTTTGAAAGATGAGGGGGAGTATAAACAAAGAAGTAAGGAGTGCGTAAGAATCCAAAGATGGATCATTTCTCCAAAAAAGACAAGAATGAAATTGATAAAGTGATTTGTTAAATTCAATGTGACGTTCAGGAATTTGTATCTTTAACCAACACTTCATTTTTAGGAATGTAATTAAATCTAGCACTGATATAAACAGATGAAGTGTTTTTAATTTACAGGGAAAAGTGTGTTAAAAAAGAAAAGAAAAAAGAACAGTGCTGTTTGTTTCCATTTCTTCATGGTTGCTTTGCTCAGCAATGATGAGGAGGATTACAGAGCGATCGTGCCAGCGTTTCTTTATTCCTGTGATAAAATTACATTTGGATTTACACATTATGGTAAAACGTGTTGTAATTACGATTAAAAGCCATTTAAATGTGAGGAAGTGCACTGGAAACTGATTTGCAAAGAGGATTTGGCTGTAATGTGTGGAAATAATTTCAATTGTGTTTTTTTCTGAATGTATGGATGTGTGTGTTTGAAAGATGCTACAGCATTCCTTTATGGTGCACTTGCTACAGGCTACAGCTAGCCTACATCTGAGCAACCTAGTCACTTTGTTACAGCTCATACCCCTTACTGTTTAGTGAATTTTTGAAGGAAAAGATCATGAATAGAGTCTGAGGGCATCATTTTTGGTTTTAGATGTTTTTGGGGCCTAACAACATCTAAAGGTTTATGTTCAACACATATGTGATTGCAAATGCAATTTAAGGATGTTCTAAAATACAATGATGGACACAGAACCAGTCAAAAGTTTGGACACACCTTCTACTTCTTTATTTTTGTTACTTTAAAGACTCTTCATGTCTTAAAGTAATGATGGACTTTTGTTTCTCTTTACTTAGTTGAGCGGTTCTTGACAGTACCATATGTGTTATTTCAGAGTTTTATTGTCTTCAGTATTGTTCTACATCAGGGGTGCCCACACTTTTTTGGCTTGCGAGCTACTTTTAAAATGACCAAGTCAAAATGATCTACCAACAATAAAAATGCTAAACATATATTTATTTATAGATATACACCGAGTGTACTTTATATTTAAAATACATATTGTTTACCTTGCATAACAGAATGAACATGTATGGCACAATACAATTCTGTACATTTTTGGCTTACTTCGATGACGTCTTTTCGGTGGGTAGTCAGTGTCGTACTTTTTACGAACAGTCCGAAAGTGTCGCTCCACATTTCCTTTTTCGAAATAGTGATGGTAGATTGGCATATCAGACAAACACACATTGAATATGACATTGTGACAAAAAAAATCCTCCTCCCATTCCGAATGGAAGTGGTACGTTTTTGGTTTCTTACTTGGTCCAGCTCCCTCACTTATTTTCAGACCCTTTCTTTAGTAGAAATAAATTGGAAGCCGCTAACTAGGTGATTTTTCGCTGGAGTTTTGCAGTAGCTCGTGCGGTTGATCTAGAATGCTCGGCTTTGTGTTACCAAAGACGAGATCTCAGACTGGCTGTACTGTATGTCAATCAAGTGCCAAATGCCATAGTGGGGATGGATGATAGGCTAACAGCTATTTTTTTTAATGACATGCGATCTACCCACTCTACCTGTACTGTAGTGTATTCTGCGGTTCACTCGTTTTAATGTTGCGCGGTCTCCTGTGCACGGTAGAGTTAATTTTGAAAGGCAGCGCTCAGCGATCGACTCGCGTTGCCTTTGCGATCGACTGGTAACTCGCGATCGACGTGTTAGGCACCCCTGTTCTACATTATAGAAAATAATCAAAATAAAGAAACACCTATGAATGAGTAGATGTCCTAACTTTTGATTGCTACTGTACTTATGTACATACTATAAACCTATGATTGATCTTAGGATCAAATGCTTTTTGTTGATTTGCTGTCAGTTTTAGTCTTGGGTCTAATCAGTGAACAAAAAGAATGCAATATCAGTGACAGAGAATAATGAATTCGCTTCCATTATTTCTTCAGAATAATTCAAGAATGAAACATATCTAACTGTTGAGTTTTGAGAACAACCCTTACATGCTCAGTCTGCGCTGACGTCCTTGTGTGTTTGAATGGAGGCATCTGCCAGAGGAATCAATCTGAAATGAAAAAGTGAATCAAATACTCAAAGCTATCGACAGCTAAACCTCAGCTAGGAGCTCAGAGGAGCTTTTCTGCAGCGACACAACATTTCACTGGCTGTATTAAGCAGGATGAACCCAAAATCATGCAACAATGTAGATCTTAAAGCCCAAAACACTGCACAGTCTCATAAGACCAGGTCAGTATAGTGCATGTCCCTGCAGTGTCAGACACCAGCCCAACAAACTTCACGTTCTTCGATCATGGGCAACATACCAACTTAACCAGTACTGACCTATACTTAACGTTAAGGTGATGATTTTATAATCAGGCCTTCAACATAGCACTAAACACACTACTTTAAATGAGTAATAAAGCACAGTGCTGATGAATTCTGCCTTCTTATTGGTCATAAGGAATTATAGAAGGAATTTTCTATAACAGCAGCTGCAAATCACAGGTTTATATTAATGCACTGGTTTTAATACGTCAACATCACTATAAATGGATAAAAGTATGATGTGTCATTACATAATCTGATATAAGTTGTAATCGCCATGGAACAACACTTTGGAAACTTTGAAGTGGTGACAGTAAGAGTTTTGTGTTGGCCTGTATCACATCGCCCTGTCTTTAATAATTTCTAGCCTGCTGTCTTTTATTCCTCATGTCTGAATATAACGGCAATCTGAAGTACAGAAATACTGAGAGGACGTCAACTAAGGAAAAAGAAGAAATTAAGTTTGGTGTTATAAGAGGAACCCAGCATGTCATGATTTTGAAGGAGAGTAACATTTCCTTCTTCAGTCATGTGGCAAGTATGAAAAGCAACTTATCATGAAAATATGATGAGAATAACGATATATATGTGCTTATTAAGCTGAATGGTGAATGCAGTATTTTAATCCTGTTCAGATATTACAAACAAATGATGAGTTCTAATCTACACTTAGCAGCTACAAGTTTGTACTGCCTTTCATGATTTGCTAACATCCGCCTCCATGCTCCTGACCACGTGTCAATTCTGACCCGGAAGTAGGAAATTTACGAGTAGTATGTTTAGCGTCGCGTGAAAAGAGGCTAGGTCTTGTGCCGGGGAGCAACAAATAAAAAAGCTGCTCCTTTAAAATACATTAGCATATGTCGTGACGTGTAGTGATGGGCGTGGCTTCGGCCGGACTCGTGTCCAGGCAAAACACGAGCTTGTTTTTAAAGCGCTTCTTTACAAACAAGTTGAACAGCGGCGAGAAGGAGGAGGGCAGGTCTGCGCGTGAAGTGCACCCGGATTTACACCTCCAAGTGGACATATCAGCGCTGCCTTTATCCACCTAGAGACATTTAATAGCACATAAAATATAAAAGGAAACAAAAAAGTGGCGGTAAGTCAGGCTTCCTGTCTTGCTGTGTGCAGATGTTTGAGTTGTTTACATCAAAATCTGTCGGATTGATTTGAGTCACGTGATCATGTAGCCTGCGATTAAACCTATTATGGAGCTTTTTGAAAAGATGATCGATGATTAGTAGTGCAAATAAAGCAGCATGTCAATATGTTATTTTAATAATAATAATAATAATAATAATAATAATAATAATAATAATGATGATTATGTCAGGCGATGTGTCGCTGTTTGATGATGCAGGCGATAATTGACGACTAATAATAATAATAATAATAATAATAATAATAATAACAGTAATGGGTTGTGTTGGATACAGACTCATTGAAGGTCGAGCATTTTGTGGAGTACATTAGTAATGTTCTGCTGCAGAGACACAGCTTTCAGATTTACAGTGTAATCTGTAGATGATGATGATGATGATGATGATGTTCAGGTTTATGAGCTAATCTCACAGCGGTGGTGTGTTTTCTCCTCTCCGTGGCTGTGGCATGTGGAGTTTGTACAGTTTGGTGATTTCCCTGCTGTAACACACACCTGCTACAGCTGCTCAGTGTGTGATGAGTGTGTTACAGACTGTTAGTGTGTGGGAATGTATTTAGGAATAGATAAATTAAAGTGTTTTCTTGCTTTAAACAAATGTGAACATTTGTTAATGAGACTGTGTTAGTGTGTCAGAAGTGTTAGCGTATTTGTGTGTGTGTGTGTGTGTGTGTGTAATAATGCATTGAGTGTTGGTGTGTAATAATGCATGTTTATGAACCGAGTCCAGTCAGGTGTGTTAGAGCAGGAAAACACTGATGGACCTCATATCTGGTGCATGAGGTGTTCATTGTTGAATTGTTCGGACTTTAGATGTTCGGCATGAAGGTGTTTAGTGTTGAGCTGTTAATGTTGAGCTGTTTGGTGGTGAGGTGTTTAGTATTGAGTGTGTTGGCGGTGAGGTGTTCAGTGTTGAGTGTGTTGGTGCTGAGTGTGTTGGTGGTGAGGTGTTTAGTATTGAGTGTGTTGGTGGTGAGGTGTTCAGTGTTGAGTGTGTTGGTGCTGAGTGTGTTGGTGGTGAGCTGTTCAGTGCTGAGTGTGTTGGTGGTGAGGCGTTCAGTGTTGAGTGTGTTGGTGCTGAGTGTGTTGGTGGTGAGGTGTTTAGTATTGAGTGTGTTGGTGGTGAGGTGTTCAGTGTTG
>JAQQZR010000012.1:27931701-27943919 GCA_030068235.1 Notoglanidium macrostoma | reverse complement strand
TGAGTGTGTTGGTGGTGAGGTGTTTAGTATTGAGTGTGTTGGTGGTGAGGTGTTCAGTGTTGAGTGTGTTGGTGCTGTGTTGGTGGTGAGCTGTTCAGTGCTGAGTGTGTTGGTGGTGAGGCGTTCAGTGCTGAGTTTGCTGGTGTTGTGTTGAGTTTATTGGCAGTGAGGCATTCAGTGCTGAGTTTGCTGGTGTTCAGTGTTGAGTGTGTTGGCGGTGAGGCGTTCAGTGTTGAGTTTGATGGTGTGATGTTTGCTGTGGAGGTTTTTAGTGTCAATCTGTTCGGTGTTGAGGTGTACAGTGTTTGGCTTTTTCCGATGTTCAGTTTGTCCGTGTGGAGCTTTTCACTGAGGAATACATTGTGTTAAGCGGTTCAGTAGTGCGCAGTTGGGTGTTGAGTGATTTGTTGTAGTGCTTGTGGATGTTGAACACTTAGCTTTTTTTTTTTTTTAAACAGGGACAGGAAGATAAGCGCTACATGGCTAGAAGCGTTCCCATGGTTACATTTAACTAGCGGCATGTAACTTAACTAGCTAGTGTTATTTTTCAGTAGGCTAACGTGCATTTAATATATTATTCATATGAATAGTTATTGTAAGAAGAGACCACACAGTGTTTATTCTTTGAATCACTCCATTACTTCATGATACTTTTATTACCTCATTTATCACCAGTCCTTATTGTTGATCATCAGATTTATAAATAGATAATTAGCAAACTCATTAGCACTTTCTGTTTGTATCATAAAGTAACAGGCTGCATCTGAATCCAGAAAACAGTGATGGAAAACAATAATTCCCGATAAGGATCACACAATGTCCTGCTTCCTTTTCTGCCTCCAGGTTCAGAGTTTTATGAATAGGGCGGATCTGAATCGGCTGCTTTGTTTTCCTTGAAACGCTGGAACTTTCCCTCATTTGACTGGGATGCGTCTGCAGTTTCGCTGATGTCAGGACCGTGCTAACAAATCTATCAAAACATATACCGAGATCATGGTCAGTTTGACCTGAATGACCCAGACAACATTGTTTATTTCCTGTCAGGTTTTGTTTACTGTTCTGTTTACATCACTGTAGTGAAGAAATGTGAACATTTTAAACATTTCAAATTAGCTTCATCATGCTAACATGAGGCGAGAATCGTAGCAAACTGACGCCAGCGCTAACTGCATCTCCGATATAATTTGGGTGGATTTGTGACTAAAATGAGACATTCTAGTCTCTAGTAACTGAGGGTTTTGTGTAACTGAAAACCCATCTTACTGTCTGAACGATGATATATTAATTATTTACAGCGTTTTCTGCTGTCATGTGTAAGATTAGCTATCAGGCTAGTCACTTTTTCAAGTAAACATGCTAATGGTAACTAATTTCTGCACATCAGGCACACACATATCTGAATATAAACTTCATATAAATTTCAGTGCTGTCCAGAAATACTGGCACCCTTGATGAGAATGAGCAAAAATAAATGTATAAATATATAGCGAAAAGAATAACACGTTCAAATTTTTAAGTTATAATAAATATTCTGAATTATCGTGTGTAGTGTTTATTTTGTACTATCATCTGCTCATTTTTTATCAAAGGTTTCGGAAGCACGGCATATGTTTTATGAAATCATCCGAGTGTTTAATGTATATTTACGTTTTTTTTTCCCCTCCCTCGTCCAGGGTGATTTCCGCTGATGGAGGATGACGAGGAGGATACGCCTTTACGGATTACAGCCAATCAGATCGAGATCGCAGACACCAGACGAGGGATCATGCCGCTGATTCAGACCACGCCACGTTTCCGGAACTCCAGCTCCGTCCCAAACGCAGTCAGTCCGCGCCACCGTTCCTTACACAGAGCCGCGGGTTTGGGATTCCTGTCCACACCGTCAGCATCCGGAGATGATTCACAAGCGCTTCTGCATGGTAAGAATGCTAACAATACCTAAGCAAACTAGTTAACTATATGATGTTAACCTGGTGTTGCGTTGAGCTAGCTGATCAGCTGTTTAAGCTAATATTTTATGCTGAAAAAAAAAGAAAGCTAGATTAGTGGTTTGTGATTGACCGATCAGAGGTAACATAAGCTCCGCCCCCTCACTTCTCTTTTGTTCACTGTAGGTAGCAGACATTTGTTATGCACAGTTTAGTAGGCTAGTTTGCCATTTTCCTTTTTCATCCACAAAATGTTGACTTGTTGTGACGATGTTACTGATGGTTTTACCCCGTGTGCAGATTTAATCTTCTTCCCCAGAGGAGACTCAGGTTTCCCCGCTCGCGTTCCGTCGGCGCCAGAGGAATCGGGAGAAGAAGAACAGCAGGATGAAGGGAAAGGGGAAGAGAGAGTAGAGGACCGGATGAGTGTGGAAGTGCAGATCGGACGGAAGCTGCGCGAAATCGGAGATCATTTTCAGCAGGAGCACATGCAGCTGGTGAGAGAAACTCAGGGTGTAAAGACAACCCGAAAGCTATTAAAAAAAAAATGTATTGGTTAAACGAACAAAATCCTTCCTTGTTTGTAGTCTTCCATAAAATCGCTGAGCCGTTTTCCCGCATCTTGTTTCTGACGGCAGTCGACAGAACGAATCATAAATCTGAGAACTCCGTCACCGAGTGATTTATCTGTGTGCTTAATATCAAAATGAAGTGTTGCACGATGTTCGTTAACATTATTGTATCCGGTTTATAAAAAAAAAAAAGAAAGACATACGTTTTGCTGCGTCCCAGTCCGCTACCGACCACATTTTCATATCAATACACTGGTATAGATTTCCCCCCACTGTACAAAGACAATGCCAGATGTTTGGGTTTTGTCACGAGTTCCGCAGTGACGGGACGGTACTCAGGGGAGGGGCTTGATGAAGTGTTCGCTGTTGCTTGGTTACATAAATGACATCAACATAAAACATGCGACACTGTAAACAATCACAGATTATATCACATAGATCACGTATCACAATGTAATGGTTTGCTAAGAAACCTCCAGCAGAACCGCTGTCTGATCAGTTTGTAATAATATACACATCATAATGTATTATTATTGTCCAGCCTTATTATTCATATTAAAATTCACCGTGCTTAATGTGCCACTATTATTATTATTATTTTCATGAGTTAAGGTCTCACACTAACACAGCAAGTTGTTAGACACTGAGTGAGAGAGAGAATGTGTGTGTGTGTGTTTTATACTGCAGGCTAAATTTAGAGCTATGAATCACCCATGACATCACCAGTAACGTGATCGCTGTAGGCTAACCGCTATAGGCTGACTGCTATAGGCTGGTGTGCATGTGACCAGGAAGTGATCAGGAAGATCAAAGCAAAATGCTGCCGGTTATTATTATTATTATAAATTAGTTATAAATATTGTTTAGAGTTGCATTAATTAAGCTATTGAACACTGAAATGGCTTCTAGCTGTTTAACATGTTTGACACCAAGTGTTGTAGTTGTATGAAAGCGCTGTGTGTGTGTGTGTGTTCATGTGACATGGCTTATGCAACACACTGCAACACTTGGCCCCTCCTCTCCGCCTCGAACACACTCCTCCACTAAACTCTACTCTCGAAAACCCTCCATGACCCTGCGCCTGATTGGACGCTTTTAAACCACATGCCCCGCCCTCCATTCGCCGAGCTCTGATTGGCTGCTGCTCAGGGACAGAGGGGAAAAAGAGCAGCAGCACAACCTAGCGGTAGTTCCTCAGAGACTCTTATAAATCAGTTCATTATTTTAATTAATGAGCTTCATTAACACTTAAGTACTGCTGAGCTGCTGTTATTAATTTATATACAAATAACTTATTTAAATATAGAACTGATTTGTCAATGAACTAAGTGATCAGTTAACACTCATCCTACAATACAGATGTTAGATTATGAACAGTAATTAACACTTAATGAGTAGACCAATGTCAAAAATCATCTTTGATTATACACTGATGAGGTCACAGTTATTTTATTAGATTTTATTTCTGTCCGTTTCCTCTGCAGTTCCTGCAGTATCAGAGGAACCGGCAGCCGATTTGGTGGCGTTTAGCAACGACGCTTTACGACTTCTTGCTTCCGAGGGAGTTCATCGGACACTGAGGAGGTCAAAGGTGAAGGAATCCTCTGTCTCTGGGTCCTAGTGTCTGCCCTCGGGTTACTTGTGCCCTTAAACAGGTCTTTTGAAGTGAACTTGGAAAACAGACAGGAAGTGAGAAGGAGTGCGAGTCGCCGCTGGACGGAGACGGTGTCCCCGCTACTGCTCACAAAGAAGCCATCTTTAAAATGGAGCACGTTTTATAGGTTTTTAATCCTTTTTTTGTCACTTATTTTCATTTTGCCTATTAGTCTGTGAATGCCTTACAGTGGATTGAGTTGAGCAGCAAAAAAAAAAAGAAAAAAAAAAGGAAAGCAGGCTTCAGAGATCGAAGGACTTCAGGAAAGTTCTAGAAATTAGAAAATGTGAAGCAACAGCCTCAAACTCAGCAACTTTTAAAAAAGTTTTTTTTTTTTTTTTTACTGGTTAAAATAATTTTTTCTTTTTTTCCCGGTCATGTCTTTGAGACAGTTTTACGCTGATCTCAGCACAAGTTTCACTGAACAGTTAATTTTTTTGAAAAAAAGAAAATTGAAATGAAAACATCATCGATGCACGTCTTTCGCCTTAAAATCAATTTTTAACATCTGAGCCTTTAACCTGAGCCTTTAAGACCCTCAGGGCTGAGAGACATTTTCACCATCGTAACTATTTCTCTTTGGAAATTTCACCATCGGAACTTTTTCTCGCTCTGAGCTGGACGATTTTTAAACACAACTCTTATTGTTTTCTGAAATTGTGTGTGAAATATCAGAAATTGCATCCATTTTTAAATTAGAAATCTAAACCTGTGAGTTTTTAACTAGGACTTACTTTGTGGAAGAAAAACTTTTGGTGAGACTTTTAACAAGTTTATCGACTATTTAAATCAGCAATTTTAAAGAGATTAAAAATTGAAATTGTGTGCGGTAAATCTTTTGTAAACCACTTTAAAAATTAGATTTGAAATGAAATAGGAATTCAGTGGATTGGTACTGAATATTACAGCCAGGTTTAAAAGTCTAATTTTACTACAAAATTTTTTACTTCTTTTTTTTATAATAAATGTTATTATACAAAATTAAATTACAATTTTTTTTTATGAAGCTGAAATTTCTATTTTTTTTTTTTTTTAAACTAAATCATGATTATAAAATTGGAACTAATGGAGTGCGGTAAAAGCAATACTGTCACATGTCCAATCAATAATCAGACATGAGCGTAAAATCTGATTGAATTTCATTTGCATATTTGCTCTGATGTACAATCCCGCAGTTCTGATGATAAACTTGGCTCAAGTCTGAGGAACTGCGTTTCTGTGTATAAAAACGGGTTGTAAAAAACTGTCAATATTTTTACTTTTCTTTAATTTTTTAAATCAAAGGAAATAGAAATGGGAGTATAAAGAAGAGAAAATGCACTGTTTCCTAATTAACATTAAGTTTTCTCTGAATTTTTTTTTATTGCTCTTCCCAAAACTTCAGAAAGGCCATTATTCATCAAAGCTGCGTTGATTTCTACACGTTTACTTGAGTTTACGCAACTTCCATGTTGTTTTTAACTTCCTGTGAACGTGGATTTCTTCTTATAATATTCAGCATATAAAAAGTCCCTCATAAAACACTGTGAGCTGTATTTAATTTAATCTGATCTAGCTAAAGTTCAACACCTTACAATATTTGGCTAATTATAGTTTAACTAATAAAGCATTTACAGGCTAACACACTCATTTTTATTTTATATTTGATAAATAAGGGCCAATTTGTTTTATTTATTTATTTATTAATATCCTTTTTTTTGTGTGTGACCAATTTGGGACCAAAACTTTTTCCCCTGTAAGATTTTCAGTGTCCAATGAGAAGGCCTGATTTTGTCACATGACCAGCTCTTGAATTGGACCTAATGTTTTCTTTCTTTCGTTTTTTTTTAAAGAACAGTAATTTCTATTAAAAACGACGTTAGTATAAACGGAGTTGATAAATAATCAATCATAATGAATAGTAATTATTTATTTTTGTCGTATTTGAGGTAAGAAATAAAAGGGATACGAATTCATATTCACACGAATATGAGCGATTTATTCAGAATTGTGATGTAAAAAAAAGAAAAAAAAATTGCATTTATTAAATCTCTAAATTCTTTATTTAAGAGTGACATGATTTGAAAAAATTTTGCTATGATTATATATATATATATATATATATCTGTATGATAGGCATGTGCCGATAAAACAATCGTACTTTCGATCACAATATTCAACACGCGGTTATCACCACAGCCTCACCTCACATGATCAAACTGCAGAACACGCACAGCTTCTTTCACGTGAAATCCCTTTATTCTGGCCAATTACGAAGGTGCTCGTGCATGCTAATCTTTATAAGAAACTCCTGTAATATTGTGATTAAAAAGGGACTCGATGATGGCGACGTATCGGCACATGCCTCCTGCTGTCTCACCTTCCTCCTCGAACAACTTCGCCACAAACCGGTTTCATATTTTAGCTATCGGACAAATCCGTCCTTTAATTTATTCTACATTACACATTGTAACACTGAGGTCTCGTGCGAAGCAGAAATCATTCTGAATAAACTCGTACCTGATGGAAAACACACACTGAATTATTTCCCTCCTCTCACAGACTTGCGCGGTCACGCTGCATAGCCGTCGCTTTTCTCTTTCACTCATGAATCATGATTTTTATCAGACAATCAGAACCTTAAACGTGCCTTAGGGCCGAACACACACCAGCTCCATCGCTAACCTTCACAAGTCCAGAGTACATCTACAGAGAAACGCCAAACACGAGCATCAATCGCACTGCAACCATCACAATCGTGACGCTCGTTTTGTAACGCTACACCAGACACGTGCCAATATTATATTTTTATATCACGACGCTTGCCTGACGTTTTAGCACGGTTTACGATGCTTTCGTAATCTTGATCTTTCTAATGTTTCTCGTTAGCTGAATTGAGATTGCCTTCCTTTATGACAGACAGTACTGCTACTGGACACTCCTCATGCTCCCTACCTAGGGAGACTCCTGAACTTTTCTATTTCTTGTGTCGATGATGATGATGATGATGATATTATTTCCCCGGTCGAATATGAGCGCATGAACGTGCTCTGAAAATAAAAAGTTACAGATTACAGACGTAAAGCCCGAAATATTTTCACCGTTTTAAAGCAGAGGATTTGGGAACGCTTTCACAGCGTATCGGTTTTTACTCCCTGGCAGGAATTTAGCTTTTAGCTTGAAACTCTGGCTGTATTTTTACATTTTAATGCCCTTTCAAGTGCACTCTTTTAAAGATATTCAGTGTTGTATAAAACCTGTTTTTATTTTCTTCTTAAAACGTGTTCATTTGATGTTACAAATGGTTTTCTTTTTTAATTATTATTATTATTATTATGTTTGTAGAACAAATGATTATACAGTTCTTATGGTTATTTATATGTGGATAAGATGTGCTTTTTTTATAGATTAAATGCTTATCATATCACAAATGCTGTTAAATCTTTTTTCTATAAAACCCATTAAAGATGTAAATGAAAAAATAATGTTTGTGTTTTGACTTTACAACCTGTAAATATCTACCTCCTGTCAAAAATAATAATAATGCTACTACTACTAATAAACACATAAATAACAATAAACCAACAAAACTAATGAAATGGTCAAGAGTTCAAATATCTTTATGCTACTGAAATTTTTTTTTCACCATGTCGCAGTGATAAATTAGAGCAAAAACTATTAAGACAAAATGATAATAAACCTCTTGTAAATAAATAGAATTTTAAAGTTTATTAAAAATGGACTAGATTCAAAAATCTTTTCTTAACTTTTCACAAATCATAATCAAAAATAAGCAACAATGACCTGAAACAAACAAATTCAAGCTTGAAATGAGTAAAAATGCAACAAAAATGGTTTAATCATTCTTACAAGGTCAAAAAGTTTAGATATTTTAAGCGATCAGAAATCTATAAAAATTCATCTGCATTTACTTTGACTCCATCCACGAGCAAAAATGGCGAACTGTGCGTTTTTATTCATTCTTTATCAAATTTAATCAGTACAAATGTAGAAAAAAAAAATAACCTGAGACGATTAATCAGATTCCTCAAGTTAAACAAATTATTTCTTTAAAATGGAGTTATTTATTTAATCACATACTGAAACATAATAGTTGTACACATGGTCGAAGTTCAAGTAAAAAAAAAAAAAAAAGTTACAGAGAATCTGCTTTTTTTTTTGGTTACAAAACTTTCACATTTAATCCAGTTATTTAAATCACTTTACAGCACAAATAGCTTTAAAATTGTTTAGATTTCTACAACACACACACAAAAATATTACTGTTTAATAAAGGTTTTAAGGTGCCCTTCATGACCAGGAGTTGTAAATTTTATATATATGTATATAAAAGCGTCAAATTTGGGCTCACGAAGTCTGATTCGGTTATTTATTTGTTGTCAAAGTTTAATACCGTTCTTAAAAATATCAGATAAATAACCTTTAACCAATGCAATTTTATTATAAATATTATTATTACAATTATAATAATTAAAACTTATGTTTTTGTTTTTTTTTGCTTTTAAGCAAAGAGTGCCAATAATTTTGGAGCTCCCAGTTTGAGCAGATAAACTAATGGGACAGCTGTTGCGATGCTGCTGAGGAAAAGCCGGGAACGTTAAATGCAAGACGACGAGGACGTGTTAAACGTTAAAATGGAACCCGAATCTCCAGTCGTCATTTCTAAAGTTGCTCTAAAACTCTAAGACACAAACATTATTCACGTCTGCAGATCAATAATTTCTAAGAATTCCAGTTGCTCATCAATACGATGCTATAATTAATACTGAGTCGTACGGGAGATAATCTCTTAAACGTTAATAAGTGTTGTTTTTAAATCCAGTGAAACCTGCGAGACTGGAGCTTTAAGAAAAGTCGTGATGAACTTGCTGCTTGTGGGCGTGTCCGTGTTTATGGGTGTGGTCATTTAAATATCTTTAGTATTTGCATATTTCACAGATTAGCATTTCAATACGCAATGTTAATATCTCAGGTTTAAAGAATTTTAAGGCTCGACTGTGAACTCGGAACCAGACAGAACTCTGGCTGGAGAACAGTTCACGCGGTTTCCGGCTCGGATTTTTGGACATGCGGCGTAACAAGTGCACTTTAACGAGTGACTGATTAAACACCGCCGTATCCAGTTCCAGTTACAACCAAAAACAATAAAACAAATTGCAAACTATATATAATTAGGTTCCAAAATTGTGAAAAAAATAAGCGGTATTCGCTTCTCTGAGACGCTGGGGGCATGTCCACTGAACGCACCAAAACCACGCCCAATCGCGCCAAACCAAGGCCAAGCTCACTTGTTCATTACGTTCAAACAATCACTGAACGTCTACATTACGGACAAGCCGTACTGATCAAAATGGGAAATCGGTGTCAGGATTACACCTTCTAAAGGCTTTATCCCATCAGAGAGCCTGCATACTGAAAAGCCCAGTGGAATAACCATCATGGCGGCGTAAGGAACGAAAGCAGAAGCAGAATAATAGAGCTGCCGCATGAGCTAAGCTACAAGCTACGCTATGGACTAGGCTACAGGCTAACCCCCACAGACCATCCGTTTACGCCAGGGTCCGTATGCCGTCGCACTCTCGCTGAGAAACAAAATAGGACCGTTTCGGATCCGGAGCGGCTGCTGGACATGAAGCGGGTTTAATAACTCACAAACGAGTGGGAGTACCACCGGTGCTAATGCGCGCCATTTTTTATAAGTTGTAGCATTGGGGGAGGGGTTATGCTAATTAGGTGGCTCCTGTGCGCCACCATTTCTGACCCGTCCAAAAAATCCTGAGCACAAAAAGTTGAGAAACAGTTTAATACTCTGACTCCGCGTGTTTTCAGCACATGTGTGAGGTGTTAAGAAACTCATCTCTGAATTTGCTTTACACGGTGTTTAAAGTGCAACTCAGACTTAAATGGTTTTAAACTCTTTTAAACATTCATTAGATTTTATACTTAAAAAAATTCACATCATTGAGATGCACTTTTACAGTGCGAAGTTAAACCGAGGCACAGTTTCTCACGTACAAATGTCTGAGGCCACCAACTTGGATGTAGAGATGGTTTGGGACACGCCCACTGTCGACCGATTATGGTGTTTGTGTGCTCTATACAGTGAGTAGAGAGTGTGGATTGGGACACGCCCACTGTCGACCGATTATGGTGTTTGTGTGCACTATACAGTGCGTAGAGAGTGTGTGGTTTGGGACACGCCCACAGTGAACTCCGACTTTTGAACCTGACTGTATATAAACATGATAATTTGGATAATAAATACACATACTGCTTGAACACACAAACACACACAAGTTAACATTAAAGAGTGTGTGTGTGTTTACATTCTTGTAGCAGGTCCAACAGCAGCAGAATTCACATGTGATCCATTTGATTGTTCCTGTAAACACACACACGCACACACCCTATTGGAAACATGAAATAAAATAGCCTCCAGTTTCTTCAGAACACACACAGTGCAGTGTGTAAAGTGTTAATGCGC
This sequence comes from Notoglanidium macrostoma, assembly GCA_030068235.1. Classification (NCBI taxonomy): domain Eukaryota; kingdom Metazoa; phylum Chordata; class Actinopteri; order Siluriformes; family Auchenoglanididae; genus Notoglanidium; species Notoglanidium macrostoma. Next base: position 27,933,281 of record JAQQZR010000012.1, on the reverse strand, counting down.
CATGTTTAGAACTGACTCTATTCATCTGAAATGTATTTACTTTTTTTTTTCTCTTTAAAATCTTTTGTGGTATTAAAAGTTAATATATAGTTTGAGTCCATAACTCTGTATGTGTGTGTGTGTGTGTAATTGGCTGGAACTCTTCTGATGATCATCTTCAGAACATCAGGTCATTGTTCACACTTTCTTCAGACCACTTTTCTTTGCATGTTTAGAATGTTTTTATGAAATAAATAATTTGTGATGTTCTCTTTAATTGAGCAGAAGCATCATTGCTGTGTGATTGGTTGCTAAGCGATGATGTGAGGCTGCGAGTTCTTCAAGCGAGAAATCACGATGCTGCTAATGCGTGATGATGGAGTGCTAGCGTGATTTAGCGTACCTGTGCTTGCGTGTGCCGAGAGGCGATTGATTGATCGGAAGTTAATTCGAGGTCATGGCACCGTAATCCAGAATGACTGCAGCCTGGGGGGTGGGGGTGGGGGTGAAGAGGAGGGTGTGACGGGGGTGAAAGGAGGGTGAAATGGACATGAAGCTTCACACATTATTGCACAGAGAGGAGCTGCGTGATCAGCCGTGTTTCAATAAAGCGAACACACACAGACATGAAGTATGATTTCAGAAAGCAGGAAGAGTGATAAAGAGTGACATGAGGTAGCAGGAAGTGAGCTCATAATCCTCACACACACACACACACACACACACACACAGCAGTGTGAGCAGTGACAGGAATGATTAGTTCCTGACAATATTAGACAATAAAAGATGAATAAAAGCCGACGAACCACGACACCGAGACAATTAAGATCTCATCCTGCGTGTCACATGTTTTGTACTTACGGGAATCTTGGCTAACTGATTCGCTCTCTGCCTGCGGAGCTCAGACTTAATAAATCCTATAAATAAAGAAAAAAAAAAAAAAGCAGAGAGAAAAAAAAAAAAAATTAGGTTATCAGTAACAAAAAAGAGAAACATGAAAAAGGAGGAAGAGGAGTGAGAATTAAAAAGAGTGGATAGAGGAAGCAGGAAAAACAGAACGAGGAGAGAGAAATATGAAAAAGAAAACAATAATAATAAGTAAGAATGGTTCAAAAATAAATAAATAAATGCAGCGCATATGAAAAGTTTACACACCCCTGTAAAAGTGGCAGGTTTTTGTGATGTATATATATATATAAAAAAAAAAAGCAACCAAGATCAATCATGCTTCAGAGCTGCCCAAACACTGCTCCTCTTCCTCTGAAAATGCTCCTACGCCAAGTTGGATTTGTGCTTTGGGTAGTGTGCGTGTCTGTGTCTGTGTCTGTGTGTGTGTGTGTGTGTGTGTGTGTGTGTGTGCGTGCGCGCTTGTGCGAGAAATAAAATTGTACCAGTAATAATAGTCCCGATGATCAGGAACACACACAGAAACAGATTTCCAGCCAGTGTGCTGAAAGTGTTGATGATCTGCCCCTGACAGATGGTGAAAATAATCCCAAACACCTGCACACACACACACACACACACACACACACACACACACACACACACACACTTAAATCTGAATAAGTTTTTAAAAAAGGTTTCTATAAATCTCTAAC
>JAQQZR010000012.1:27907281-27929503 GCA_030068235.1 Notoglanidium macrostoma | reverse complement strand
AGAGTTAGATAGAGTGTCATTAATAATCTGAACACACACACACACACACACACACACACACACACACCCACACACACACACACACACACACACAATACAATTACAATAGTGAAGAAAAATTGAAATTTATAATGAAATAAATAGAAATATAGTTAGTTAAACATCCATTAAATAAATAAGTACACAAACAGAAAAGGTGTATAATATACCAAAAACTTAGATAAACGAAAAAAAAAAAGAAAGAAATAGACACACACACACACACATATATATATATATATATATATATATATATATACACACACACACACACACACACACACATGTACACACACACACACACAACTACATATGAGACTGCAATAAAAAAAGTATATTAAATATACATTCAGTAAAAAAATTCAACATATGCAAACTAATCTAAATGAAACATTGAACATGCATTCAAAATATGAAATAAACGTACAACATACAATACAGCAAGAAAAAACATGAACTGGAATGTGTTAAGCAAATGAAAACATAAATTATAACAAATAAAATGGTCAAAAATCATCAAACATAAACAACAATAAAAGAAAAGAAAAAAATAAAGAGAGCGTAAAAAGATAAGCGAGGAGGGGAGTTTATTACCCGAGCGCTCCGGCAGTGATGAAGACGACCCACAGATGACCGAGATCCAGCGTGAAGGCGTAAACGGCCAATCCAACCAGAGACATCACGTACACGGCCAGTGTAGTGTGTCTGAACACGCGCGCGCACGCACACACACACACACACACACACACACACACACACACACACACACACACACACCTCTGTTCTTATGGATTCATTTCACCCCTACACTGTGTTCCTGTGTGTGTTAATGACCTCATAAACTTTCCCCCAGATAAGTGTTGAGTTTTGAAAGTTTGGCATCAGCTGATTATCATAAACATCAATAAAACCACACAGTGAAGTAGCTCCGCCCACCGAACCCTGACCAACCGCCAGATGATCAATCTGAACTAATATTCCAAAAGAATTCCCCCCAAATAGATTTCAGGTAGAAAAGCCATCTCATAGCGATAAGCTAAGAAAATATCTTCATTTCGGAACCCTGGTGAGAGGTCACTGGGATCACAGTGTTCTGCAGCTGGATAAACAAACCTGAGTGAAGCAACATGCAGCCATTTAAAACAACCCGCAGCAGCGTGCTGTGAAATGAGGGAGCGGATTCATACGTTCGTACTATTTTTATTAGTATTTTGACTTCTCGTGTCCTAGCGATTGGCTCGGGATCACGTTTACACGGAGATAAGTAAAGAAATAGAAATGTTTTAGTCTGATTTTTCTTGCTCACTTGTAGGTTTTGGTTCTGTCCAGCCAGATCCCGCAGATGAGTGAGCCGACCATGCCGGCGACGACGATGGTAAGGCCGATTCTCCCAGCATTCACCTCTTCACCCTGAAACGCCAGCAGGGTTAGGGTCAGACACCTACGGTTCAGCTCATTCACACACGTTAAGCACAATTCTTTAACTTTTAAATACAAACTTAATTACAACACCTGTATTATTCAGCATCTGTAGTCAATTTTTAGCACTTTTTATAGTTAACATTTATAATTTAACTCGAACCTCTGGATTATTCTGCAGTTTAGCTTTTAGTATTTTTCTTTTACGCATAATTTAGCTACACCACCTGCATTATTCAGCCTCCGATATAATTATTAATCTTTACCTTTAATTCTGTAGTTACACTTTAGGACATTTCATAATTTAGCTACAGCACATAATCAGCCTTTGCTGACTCTGTAGTTCTTTTACATTTTGATTAGTTTACATAATTTAGCTACAACACCGGCATTATTCAGCTTCAGATACACTATATTGCCAAAAGTATTCGCTCACCTGCCTTTACACGCATATAAATTTAAGTGACATCCCATTCTTAATCTGTAGGGTTTAATATGACGTCCCCTGTGGGTTCCAGGTCAGGGTCTGCCATGCTATGCAGGGTGGCCAATCCACCTTCAGCACCTGTGGAGGATCTCTACCTCTACCGGTTTCTGTTCCATTCGCTGGAACACGTTTTAGTTGCTGATCGCGTCAGGCCAGTGGATCTGCAGGATCTTTCTGAGCTCCAGCTTCAGGCTTAACTAAAGATACACTTAGTAAACATTTCTTTGCTGTACAACTGTGAATTAGAGGAAGCCTTTATTTGCCACATATACATTATAGCACAGTGAAATTCTTTTCTTCAGTTTGTTAGGGTCAGAGGTCAGGGTCCGCCAGGATACAGCGCCCCCTGGAGCAAAGAGGGTTAAGTGCGTTGCTCAAGGACACGACTGTGGCAGCTTGGCAGTGAACCTCTGACCTTCTGATCAGTATCCAGAGCCTTAACCACTGAGCCACCACATCATTAATAAATAAATCATTTGCTTTTTTTTTTTTTTTGAATATGGACTGTTCTTCTTCCACTTGTTTAGGCTATGTTCACATTTACAAGCATGACTGTTCAATTCAGATTTTTCGCTCAGATCAGATTTGCCCATCTTGATCATTCTCGTTAATAATTAAAAGTGAGCTGTATCTAACTGTAACACGAAGGCAGCATGCGCACTTTGAGATGTTTTTGTACGAGCCATCTTAGTCACCAACAACAAAAATTGTCATATCTGTGAGACGACTCGCGGTATTAAAACCAACAAAATGGACGCACTAGTAGCAAACGTATGCATTGTATTTTGCTTAGGAGGGCAAACGGTTCATCAGTTAAGTCTAGAAGGCGGAAAAATACCCAGACAGATAGTTTTGCTGTTTAAGCAAAAAGCCGGATGAATTCCCATCTGAGCGTTCTCATTCATGTCGCCTTGCCACAAATCGGATATGTATCTGACGTGACTTGAATCTGATTTGAATAGATCGGACTGGTGTCGCTACACAGCCCTGAAACGACCAGACCTGCATCACATGAAGGCAAAAAAAAAAAAAAAACGATCAGATTTGAGTCACATGGTAATGTGAACGCAGCCTCGTTCATTGTGTTTGAATGAATTCTACAGACACGAGGTGAAACGAGGGCTACGCATAATGTAACAAATAAACTAATACTATTAAAAATACTAACAGCATCTAAATTTCGTGTGCATGTTAATGTACGCTGTACATTCTTTGTGTGTTGGCCGGGTCAAATTCACGTGTCCGCTTCACTTCTATTAAAACCTTTCTGATTTTGATTTCCAGAAAGAGAACCTGTGATTTCACAGCTTAGGTCAAAGGTCAAGGTACATGCTGCATGTGTACACCAGGTCTTTAATCAGAGTTCGAGCTCGATGATATGACGATACGTAAAATATTGATACGGTGATAAATTCTATTGCAATACGTCTCACTGAGATACAGCAGACATTACACTGCTTTAAGAGATTGTGTAAACTTTGGGTGTGTAATTCTCAGATCTCATGGGTACTGCGATGTCTGATTTGTGTATAGTGTTGTGGATATTTTTTTTATATAATTTATATTTGTTAATGCATATTTTTTGTTAATAAACTGTGGGAGTATCACGGCACCCGGAGGCAGGGAACGAGGAAACTGCAGGTGGCAAAGTATCAAAAAGAGCTGATGTAACTGATGTAACTATGCAAATCTGACACGGAAGCATGAACAGACGATGCGCCTGTTTTTATAAAGTTCAGTATTAGTGACAAAGAGAAGCTGAGACCAGTGATGTTAATAGATTTGATGGAAATCTGCAGTAAACTTACCGGATAGTGTTTGATGACCATCTGGTTGAGCAGAGTACCCACAGCGTAAAAACAGCCGACGTTCAATCCTGACAGAAACCATACACACACATTTACACACAGCGCAGAAGGGTTCTGGACTCTGATTGGTCAGAAAGTGTTCATTCATTTTCCGTAACAGCAGCTCGGACAGCAGCGCAGGTTTATATGAATGTTCTCGAATTACACAGCGATTCCATAGTAACAGCTCATTCACAGGGAGGATGCGCCGTCAACAATAATCGTTGATGTAGAGAAGTTTTCTATACGGAGGTGTTTGTCACATTTTTGTTAGGAGTCTCCGGTGTCAGAGGTAAAGCTGTAACAGAGGAGTTTGCATCTTCTTTTTTGCTTTTAGGTGACATTATGGTCTCAGTATAAAGGTTCTGTTTGACCAGTAACTAATTTAGCCAACTAAGGATGATCCTCACTGGCACACACTAGCTTGTGTGTATGTGCAAGCGCGCTTGGCACAGTGTGTTTTATAATCCCTTCATTTCAGCTCTACTTTGTACCCGATTATTAGATTATGTGGCAAGATAACATATTTAATAACTGTTAGTAAGTGATCTGTGCTGGCCAATCAGAAACAACTACAGTCAGAGCAGTTATTTTGTGTGTGTGTGTGTGTGTTACCATAGCTGATGAGGAGCAGGATGAAGGGAGTGTTGCGGAGGAGCCGGAGGATAGAGGATGAGTATGAATAGCTTTCCATGGGGATGAGACGAGCTGAAGCCTGAGACTGAGACGGAGGAAGGGTGGGCCTCTCCTGAAACACTGAGAGAGAGAGAGAGAGGGAGGGAGAGAGAGAATTATGGATTATGAATTGAGGGGGAGAGGGAGAGAGAGCAGGATAGAGGGAGAGAGAGTGGGAGAGAAAGAGAGAGAGAGAGAGAGAGAGAGAGGAAAGGTTTGTAGGAGGAAGACATGACATGTTTCCCTTCAGCATTTCTCACCCAGTCAGATCTTTCAACAGTGATCACATGACACAATGTTTTCAAAAGCAGATCTACAAATAATGCGAAGGACAGCAAAAAAACAAAACAAAACAAACCAGAAGTGAAGTATTCGGAGTTCAGCAATGTTTCAGCAATTTGTCAGAAAACACGAGCAAACATGCTGAGCTCAGGTTCAGCCTGCGGGAATTACAGATCTGATACTAACCTCCTGAAAACCAGGAACGTGTTTATTCACCACCTTTTAAGGTGTTGCGAGAATATAGGACAAAGTTCTTAGCTGTTCTCGTTTAAATCACTAACAACAAAATGCAATAAGAGAAAAAATTTTTTTTTTAAGTGCACAATCCACATATCGCATTCTTATAATTTGTGCTTTATATTCAGGTATAGCTTTTAAAATTGAAGTGGAAAAGCAAAAATATAGCCCATGTAACTAATTACTAAGTAATTAATTCCTTTTATAGATATAATGCCCTATTTTCTTCTAAACTTGCTGCCAAACCCTTTGATTCTTACCTCTTTAGATCAAACATGAAAAGACCCGCCAAAAAAAAAAAAAAAAAAAAAAAGAATAGAAGTAACGACAATATTGGTGAAGTAATAAAAATGATTTAAATGATTGTATGACGTTTTGGGTGTCAGCTCATTGGCATCAGTACATTATCTTGGCTTCCTTACCGATAACCACCAGGATGAAGAGGAACGTGGCTACACCCGCTGTGATGTAGAACATTGCTTGAATATGATTGGCCAGCTCGTCCATGTCCTCTACATTTGGAACCAGAATCGGAGGAACCAAAAAGCCAATGGCGATTCCGAGCTGTGAGGAACAAAAACACAGAAAGAGGATATTTTAATTAGCATCCATCCTGATCTTAAAGTTGTGATCACTAAATGAGTAAATAGAGACAATTTTAACAACAATCGAGATTAAAGAAGATGCTAATGATAAAAATGAGAGAATTTTATTTAATGCTTCTGATTCACAGCAAAATATTGCAATGTTATTAATAACAAAATGGGCAGATCCATCCGAACATGCAAAGATAAAAACATTGGAATCTAAACATGCAAAGTGATAAAAAAAAATAAATAAAAAAAATCAAAGAAACACTGGAAATACTCAAATACTTCTATTTTACATATTACTATACATTTGTATACACATGTTTGGGCACCCCGGAGAGATCACATATCACAGAAGTGGACGTAATCTTGACAGCAAAATATTTTCAAAAATATTTTTTGGGCAAATGTTAATGCACAGTAAATTCTATTTGCTAAACAAATAATGAAAAGTAATTGTTTAGACACCCTTCCTGCGGTCTCGCTACACCTAAATGAACTCATTTAACATTACGGGTTCATTAGACATTGCGCTAGGAATCGTCAGCTGGTGATAATTTCAGTAATGAACTCTTTGACTTTTTACACCGATGACTTTCTCTAAGCAGATGACTGAGGACCTGAAAAGTACGCTGATTGATGCCTCTAAATAAGGCTATAAAGAGATAAAGCACTTCCAGTTCACAATTCCCACTGTCGGGAATGTCATTAAAAAAAATGGCAGACAGAACTGCCTGCATGCAAAATCAACACCACATGACAGCGAATGAACTACAGGGAGATTTACTTTCCGCAGGAGTGGTGGCGCGCTGTTCTACTGTGATCATCATCTGCATAGAAGAGTCATCAGAAAGAAACCTCACCTGCATCCTCAGCACAAACATCAATCAACAACTGATGTTTCTGGCTTATCGAGATGAACTTCTATAGACCAATGAAGTAAAAATTAATCTCTATTGCCACAATCAACGAAGACATGTTTGTAGAAAAAGAAACAGAATTCCTGAAAACAATTCCTCGCCAATTGTTAACCCTTAGAGGTGGATCTATTGTTCTTTGGCTTGTGTGGCAGCCAATGGCAGAGCGGCCATTATACAAGTAGATTCCAGTAAATGCATTTACTTTGGCTTGTTACAAGTTGTGACCTTTAGTCAGCAAAGCTATTATCGAGCTTAATCATTTAGGGCACAAACTACCACTAAACAAGCTTTCATATTTATTCATCTTTCCATATTAATAACATTGCCATGAAATACTGTAGATTTATGAAAGTTCCAATGAAATGACACCATACAGTACATTATAAATCCTGATCTACGTTTCTTTTGCAGTTAAACTCCACCTCAATACATTATCTCTGTGCTTATTTATCGTCTAGCTTCCAAACCGAAGCAGGAAATTTGCATCATCCTAACCGGCTGATCCTGCTTTTCGTCACGGCAGCTGGTCTCTAATAAAATGTAATTAAACAAATAATACCCTCATTATAAAGCTTTTATTATAATCAGGATAATAAACCCTATTATCTAAGACAGCATACGCTTTGACAGTGTCAGTTATTTCCCACAGGAACCTATTCTAATTTGAGAGCTTATAGATTATTGGTGTTAGTCAATAGAATGGAATATTTTGTTAAAAAAACGTGTTTAGATTTTGATTATGGGTCTTCAGGGTCACACAAACAGGCTGATGTGGCCTAGGCCGTCAACATCGTCTCATGAAGCCTGTACAGGATACGTCTCGTATCGTGTATGTTATTAACACTGAAAGATTATGCTCCTGTGAGATTTTTCTGTCAAAACAAGAATTCCGAAGGAGTTACGAAAGAGGACTTTAACCTTGCGTGACCGGTTTCCTTAATGAAGCTTAATGAGGCTTGAAGCTTGTGAAGTGGCCTGCTTCAATTGATTACATTTAGCCCTGCAAAACTTTTCTAAACTAACTTTGCCAAGCTATGTACATTTCATGAAGAAAATAAAACACTGTTAAAGCTAACCTTTAACTTGCTGGCATTACGCCTAGATCAAAACAAGAATGTAAGAGTACGAGGGCTCTCATGGACCGAAACATTCATCTGACCTTGGGAAGGAACTTGGCTCCTTGGTTCCACTCAACACCATGGACACTGATAGGTGAACCTCACAGTTACCTCCTTATTGCAATCAAGGTACCATCTCAGGCGACCACGCCTACTGTTCCTCTTATTGTGAAGTACAATAAACCGACCTGTGTTTCCTGGATCAAGTGATGCCTTTCTTCTAGGCGTGATCAAGTCTGAAGCTGCCAGATACTTCATCTCTAGGACTGGTGAAACAGTTCCTCACCTGATTACCAGTCAGTTTTTAGGTGGAATTACCTACATTTCTGGGAAGATACTGGAAAGTGGTTGAAATTGAATCCATAGCCTTACTTGCTTCATCACCCCCCAGTAGGTGCATTGTGTAAGCATTCCTATGGTTAACCAAACACCATATTTTGGAGGGTGGAGGACATAACAGTACTGAATGCCTGAACTGAAAGTCCAGGAACCCTGCTGAGACTCTGCATATGTCTTCATTAAAACCAAATCAAGTGTTCAGCAAAGAAATCGCACATGGTACTGCGCCATTGATTTACTATTGGGGGTATTAGGGCTACCTTCTTGCAACAAACAGATTCCATTTCACCCCACACATGCAATGGAGGACTATTTTAAGGAGGTGATACCCCTGGTGGCAAGTCAATAATATGTTCCCATGTGTGAAGCAGGAATACCTTTGATCAAAGTTACCATACTTCAACCTTAGCACAACAGAGCTAGCGGGGGTATCACCTCTTTACACTGAAGGTACGTAATCTCAGGTACATACCCCCTTCCTTTGTGCTAGGCACAGCTGACTTTATCTTTATCTAAAATAGATATGGAAGTGTCCATCTCCGCACAAACTAAAGAGAGTTAACTGGTGAAAAAAAACTTATTTTTTACTCATCCAATAAATCTAGAGCAACTAATTAGAGGCAGAATTTTCCCAAAACAAGAGTCACACAGTACGACAATTCAGATTAGCGAAAGGGGTGATTGGAAGAGCGCCTTCATCCGAATAATATAAATATCCGGTAATGCCCTATGATCAACGTTTTAGTCTTCATTACCTCAGACTCCGGTAAGAACTATCCAGGAAATAATCATTTTTAAATGATGGCATCTTACATTTGAGATGAACCAATACTCTTTGGTGATACTTGGCACAGTAGTTACTTGCTATTGGGATCAGTACCATTGTTATTACACATTTCAAGAACAAAATATTGTAGCTCATAACCCTGACAATGTCAGCAGATGCAAGTTCCATTACAGTGGATCATGCCAGCTATTTGGAAATTCAAAGCAATGCCGTCTAGTTACCCTTTATGGATGAAGTGTGCATGAGATTTCTCTAATCAAAGTAAGCAAGCTATTAGAGCCAAAATAGGTAAAACGGCCTAGATGATAAGGGATTTTCTGCATCAATACCAAGAATAAAAAAAGGTCTGTGATTTCCAACAACCGATATTATCGGCTGATACCGATAAAATTAAAATTGTGAATAGTTCAAGTCAGTCACAGCGAACTTTGATGCTTTCACAGCATTTGCTCTGAACGCAAAGTTAATGTGTGTGCAACTAAAACTAAGAATTAAGAATAGCTTAATGTCTTCATCTGTTTGACATGCCGTTGCTACTCTGCTTAGGTCAGCTGATTGTTATGATTCATGGTGTTCCAAGCAAGTGTATCGAGTTGAAGCGTCCCCACTGGAGGACAAACTAAACCACACACACAACGCCATTTCATGGTTCCTTTTTGAAATGTAGTTTATTAGCTGTTCTAAATGCCAATAACAATTTATCAGCAATTAACTCATATCAGCTGATAATATTCGCACAATGATCTATAGGTCAGGCTCTGGTAGTTAAGCTGTGTGTGTTCAGAAATGAGCCGTTAAGCCATAGCTCTGTGGTCAACATTGGTATGCTCATGCAGAATTATCATGGCTACATCTCATGTTAATGAATGAGAAACAGCGTCAAAACACTGGTCAAGAAAATAATGCTAATCAATTGGATTTACGCAATTCATCAATCTTCTTGATTCTGCATGCTGATGTAACCGAAATGGAAGGTTAGTGGCTAACAAGCTAGCTAGAAGCAGAGAGTATAGAGTATAGTATTCTTATTCAGTTGTTTTTAATTTGTTTAAACAGTTTTTTCCTTATCAAAGAGTTTTCTGCTCATCCTTGCATATAAAGTAGTATGACTGGTCTGGGACTCGCTCACGGCCTCCTAATGTTCATCATAGATGTTGTATGTTTTGTGTGTTAGATTGTTAGACAGGTTGAACAATAATTAAAATTTCGTAATTAACACACCTGATTTCCAAAAACCCCGATGGAGCATGCGGTGGAAACCTCGTTGGAACCAAACCACACCGAGGCGATGCGTGAAGGCATCCCAAGGATGAACACCTGAGCCACGGAGCACGTCACCTGACCCAGAAAGGTGACGGGAAAAAGGTCGGGCCTGGCGCTGGCCACTTTGATCCACGTGCCGGCGCAGTTGAGGGCCGTGGCCGCAAGCGCCACCACGCGGAGCCCCTTCTTGTCCAGGAGCCACGTGACGGGGAAGATGAGCGGGATGTAGGTGAGCATGTAGATCATGGACATCCAATCTATGGTGAAGGAGTCGACGTTGTAGAACTTCATGAAAATGTTGTTTATTATGCTGTACTGGATCCACTGATACGAGTTACAAAGCGAATACGAGCTGAACAAAAAAACGATCAGCCATCTCCTTCTGTACAAGTGGGTCTCCATCTGATCCCGAGACTCCATGCTGGGTTCCGGAAACACCTGCACGTGGCTTTCGTTCTGCGCGTCTCTGCTGGAGAAACATTTCTCGTTCACCTCTCCGTTTGAGTTTCTCTGCTCTCCCATGATGTCCAATTCAGTGTCAAATTCAACATACAGATTAGATCAGATTTCTTTGAAACAGTCTGTCAATCAAGAAAGCTTGATTATAACCATTTAAACAGAGTACAAATGATCTGCTTCACCCAGAAACATCATTCCGCTGGGTTTAATTAATTATTCTTGTTAAACAGGACTAATCATAAACTTTATCCTTGATAAATAATTACTTAACCAGCTAAGTCAGGATTAGCATGCATGTGTGTTAGCTCATATCTTTACACAGATACAAAATATTTACATTCATAGATCAAATCTATACAAAAAGACAAATAATCCTGATTAAATTAAGTTATTAAAGCTACAAACAGAACCACACAGCTGAGGTTCTTAATACAAACGCATCAAGTTGCCGGCTTTAATCAGAGCCACTGAAAGTTTCGCCGTGGCTGAAGTTTATCACCTGACACTCAAACACTTTTGCCCCGCCCCTGCAATGTGATTGGCCAGTAGTTTTCCGCCTCCTGCGTCACACATATAGTGCTGATTGGACAACAAAATACTTTTACTTTTCAAAATTAAAGTCAAAACATGCCACCACGCGTTACATTCAACTGTATTTAATTATTTTACACCGACTGTTAAAATTTTTACTTATATAATATAATATAATATAATATAATATAATATAATATAATATAATATAGTAACTGTTTTCTGATTGTGTTCATATTTTATAAAAAATATAGTTTATTTCCAGAAAATAAAACCCATCAGAAAAAGAATTTAGAAAATATTCATTACATTAAAACAAATCTTAACAGCATATTAACGATTACATTTATATCACGTTCTCAATAAAAACATATAAACAAGTATAATGGTAGTATACTTGTACTATACAAGTATAACTACCAACATTAAATATATAAAAACTGTATAAAATATCTTTTCAATTTAATTATGTGCTCCTATCATTTTTAAAAATCTTATCTATAATAATATCTTAATTTTAAAATAATCATGCCACTTTTTTCTACTGTATTTTATCCGTATAAAGACATTTTAGTTACTTTATTTCTTTTAAGAAACATACAAAACATACAATAATAATAATTCATATTTTGCAAAAGATATTACAACCAGTAAGATCACAATAAGAAAATGTTATTAGAAGCGTAGACAGAAATTCTCCGGCTCAGTGACGTGTGGGCGTGGCGACACAAAAAGCAACTTCCTCATGGCTTTTTTCTTGCTATGTTTCCCGGTCATGCGCACAAGCTCTTTCAAAAATAAAAGTCCAAGAAAAATATATGAAAATTCAAAGGTTATTCTCAAAAAGTAGTGCAAAATTTGTTTTATAGGCATAACACATTAAAAGATAATCTGTTGACTAATAGTGAGCTTCGTTTTCTTTTAGTATTTAATATTTAGGGATAGTGTACAAAAATCAGACTAGAAACATTAATATAAAACCAGTGATAGCGGAAGCCTCATGAGAACACCACCATCTGCTGGCCAAATCTGTTAACTGCATTTCTACTGAAATAAATCACATTAGCGATGGGGATTCAGTGTATCGTGACTCAGATCATTCGGTTCAGCACACTAAGAAGAGTCGACTCTTTCGAGCCCCAAACGGCTTGTTCCTTTTTTCTATGATGTATATGCTGCATCAAAAACGAATTTTATAGGCGAGTCGACTCTCACTTAAAGGAGTCGAATTAAAGAGCCGATTCTCTCGCATTGTCCCGCTAAAACAACCAGAAATAGAAACAGTCAGCTCAATTAACAGCTTTTGCTAGTTAAACTTAGCTAGCAGTTAATCTTAGCACTAGCATTATATTGCTTTTTCACTAGCTGGCTAGTGATTAAGCTTAGTGATAGCATTAGACTGCAGTTCTTGCTATTAAAGTTAGATAAAGTTAGATTCCTATATTTATTAGCTGAATTTGGCCAGCAACAGAAGCTTAGCACAAGCATTAGCTTGCAATTTCTGCTAATAAAAGTTGGCTAGTGTTTAAAATTAGTGATAGTCTTAGCTACTTTTGCTAGTCAAAGTTGAATAGTAATAACACTTAGTACTAGTCTGTCTTCTGTTTTTTTCTAGTTAAACCTTGCTAGTGAACATCTTAGAACTAGTTTTAGTCAACATATTTTGCTAATTATTGTGGGCTAGTGATTAGATAGCTGTTGCTGCCTTTTTAAAAGTTAACTCGTTACTAAGCTTTATGATAGGGTTAGTCATCCATTTTTGGATGTGGGTTTGGATGTGGGTAAAGTGGTTTAGCAATAAAACCTACAATATAAAATCATGATAGATTTTCTCTGGTGAAAGTTGGCTTAGTGCGAGCATTTAGATACTTTTGCTAGACAGAATTAGCAACAGAGCACAGCACTAGTATTAATCAGCAATTTTTTGCTTGTTTATTGTCAGTCTATCAATGTTGAAAATTAAAACAAATGAATTATCAAACTTAAGATATAAATAAATGAGAATTGATTGCAATTAAAATAATTTTCTGATAATTGAATGAATGTTACTGTTCTACTAAAGATGAGAGCCTGAGATGAAGGTTTGATGAAGGTTTAAAATAGGACAGCGCAAAGTGGGACGGCGTGGGTTTTAGGGAAAGTGGGAAAGAGCTTAAGCATTAAAAATAGAAAAATAACAATGCGAACACATGGTGCATAAAGACTATGCAGAGATAGATAAAAAAAAACAACTTAAATAGCAAGATACAAAAAGGAGAACTGAAAACAAGCTGCACTTTGACCTCATATCTTCATTGAAACGCAGAAAGAATGGCACCACAAGTCAAGTAAAGTGGCTTGTATTGTCATTTCAACCATATACAGATGATACAGTACATAGTGAAATGAGACAAAATTTCTCCAAGACCAAGGTGCTACATATAGGACAACACAGAAGTGAAAAAGTGCACATGTGCAACATAAGACAACATAAAGTGCAAGTGTGCAAACACTGCAGACAGTGCAGACATCACAAGATAAGACAGTGCAGTCCTCTAGATGGGCTCTAGATGTGCTTTCCTCAGCCTTCGCAGGAAGTAGAGACGCTGCTGGGCTTTCTTGGCTATGGAGCTGGTATTGAGGGACCAGGAGAGGTTCTCCGCCAGGTGAACACCAAGGAATTTGGTGCTCTGGACAATCTCCAAAGAGGATCCTTCGATGATGAGTGGAGAGAGGTTGCTCCGTGCTCTTCTGAAGTCAACAATCATCTCTATGGTTTTGTCCACATTCAGAGACAGGTTGTTGACTTTGCACCAGTCCGCTACCTGCTGCACCTCCTCTCTGTATGTTGACTTGTCATTCTTGCTGAGGAGACCCACCATGTTCGTGTCATCGGCAAACTTGATGATGTTGAATGCTTAACTGAAGTCTATGAACAGAATTTGTACATAAGTGTTCTTGTTGTCCAGGTGTGTGAGGGCCAGATGTAGGGTGGTGGCAATAGAATCATCTGTAGACCAGTCCGGGCGATAGGCAAACTGCAGGGGGTCCAGTGAGGGAGGCAACGGGTTCTTGATGTGCCTCATGACGAGCCTCTTGAATCACTTCATCATGATGGGTGTGAGTGCAATGGGACTATAGTCATTGAGGCAGGACACTGAGGACTTCTTTGTCATGGGAACGTTAGTGCTGGCTTTGAAGCACTTCGGAATGACAGCAGTGCTCAGGGAGATGTTGAAGATGTCAGAAAGAATTTGCCAGTTCGTCTGCACATTCTCTGCGCACTCTCCCAGGGATGTTGTCTGGTCCAGCAGCCTTCTGTGGGTTAATTCTGTGAAGAGTTTTCTCCGCAGTCTTGAAAGTGGCTGTGGATTCTCTGGCCGTGTGTGCGCTTTGCTGCTCTGATGGCCCGAGACAGTTTGGCCCTCAGTTTGGGCCACCTTGTCACCTACTCTGAGTCACGGGTCCTCAGCAGCTCACGCACCTCTGCAGTCATCCACAGCTTCTGGTTGGAGCGTGTAATGATGGTCCTAGAAACAGTGACATCATCTATGCACTTGCTGATGTAGCTGGTCAGTGATGACATGTACTCCTCGTGTTGTCACCGTTGGTTGCAGCCTCCCTGAACACATGTCAGTCAGTGTGCTCAAAACAGTCCTGAAGAGCAGAGATGGCGCCTGCTGGCCAGGTTCTCAACTGCTTCCTTTGGTGCGTCCTATGAGCGGTTGGTGTGCTTGCATTAGCATAACAGAGATGTGCTCTGAGTAGCCGAGATGGGGCGGGGTGGGGCTCGGTACACGCCGGGAATGTTTGTGTAAAAAAGTCCACATGCTGATGGAATTTCAGGAGCACTGACTTGAGATATGCATGGTTGAAATCTCTGGCGACAATAAACAGTTGGGGTGTGCATTCTGTAGCTTGCTAATAGACTTGTATAGCCCACAGAGTGCCTCTTTAACATTAGTACTGGTGGGAATGTACACTCCGACAATGAGCATAGTGGTGAATTCCCGTGGTAAATAAAATGGTCTGCAACCATCATGTGTAACAGGGGCATTAGAGAATTTATGTTTACAAGTGGTTATAAAGTAGTACCAATCTGAAAGGTAAGATGCAAATCAAACCTGAGCCAAGCCAGAAACAGCACCATAGGAAAGGCATAAGAGCAGATGGTATAACATCAAAGGGACTAGATCATTACTTATATTTTCATCATGGATTTTCATTGAAAAAGCATCCAAGACTGGGACCACTATTGACCCCATTCTTTTCTAGTTTAATACAGATATTTTTATTAGTAATTATATTATAACCAGTAACTTTTCTCCTCAAAAGTATAATCTTGCAAATATGTACATGTATATCAGAATTTCTTAGTGTTTTGCATGTCCCACTTTTGCTTTAATGACAGTGGTTACTCAAGCTACACAAATTTTTCCAAAGTTTCTGTATAACTTGACTATCCATGTTAGATCAAATCTATTGGAGTATTACATGAACACATGCTTGAATGGAAGCAATAAGACTCAAGGAAACATTGAGCTTTTGTATAAAGTTAGCATGATCAATATTACACATTTACTTGAATTCAAATACTGATGACCTGCAAACAGTGCAGAATCATGAATACTGAACAATTAAATTATTGAACATTCTTTTCTTTGTTCTTAAGCTTATACAATTTAGTTACAGGTTGAAATGAAAACAAAACCTTGCCAGATTTTCAATATGATCTCAGAGTTTTTGACCCCACTGAGTGCCAGTGTTCTACATACAGTACATAAATACATCTGTATGTCATGGGGGCTGCTGTCTGAATTTCCGTGGCAATACTACAGCTCAGAGGAAGGGAATGCGATGCTTATATATATATATATATATATATATATAAGATAAGATAAGATAAATCTTTATTAATCCCACAAGTGGGAAATTTGCATTGCCACGGCAGAAAGTGGACAGAAACAAAGAGCAGCAAAAATTAAAACAATGAAAAAAAAAAAAAAAAAAAAATGCCCATTGCATTGACATCTAAGCCATTTGGATCATAATTTAAAATTATGCAAAATGTAAGTGATCAGAAAGTCTCATGTTACCCATATTCAGCCTCCTTAGATATAATAATTATGATAATTGCCTTAATGGGGGTTCATACTTCTTGACCATCCTATAGAGTTTTGTGCTCACCAACCACAGAGAGAAAATATCTGTGGAAAACTGCTACATTGCAGTGATATGGTCCAAGATTACATTGATAAAATATTTCACATTTAAAAAGAGAATTACTGCACAGAAGAAAAATTGTTAGCTTTACGAGTCCTTTCTCTAATGCATACACCATACTGTGTGTGATGAGAAAGTTTGGCAATATTACTTTTACATTGGTGATGGCACCTTTGCATACAGTCCAAAACACATTCATGAAAGAATATTTATTAAAGCAGAATCTGTCTGAAATATTTTCAGTGTTATAATTAGTTTAATACACTTCCTAAACCACGGGTAAAACATTGCATAAATAACCGGATTAATGGTGGAATTAAGATAAAGCACTATAAAGACTTTAAGAAATGTTTCAGCCTGTAGTTCAATAACATTGCCTAATAAACTGTAAATAAAATATGGAAGTAAAAACACTAAAAACACAGACACTAAAATTCCAAGAACTTTAGCTGCTTTTCTCTCAGATTTCATCAAGTGTGTGGTGATTTTCTGTGTTTTAGGCTGTGTGTGATTTTTAACCTCTCTGATAGCGGTGGCATGTTTCTTAGCAATCACAAAAACACGAGCGTACAATATGACTATGAGAGCACATGGAAAAATAAATGTTATTACAAGATCAATTGCAGACCAAACCTCATTCAGAAAAAGATAACACTCTCCAGGACACAGTACAGAACTTGTTAAGCTTCCATTAAAATAACAGAGTGATATGTTATACACCAGACACAGACACCAGTTGGAAAAAACCACAATGTACATAGTCCTAATAGAGATTGTGTTTGTGTAGAGAAAAGGGTTTGAGAGAGCCAAATACCGATCCACAGCGATCAGAGCTATATTATAGATAGATAGGTTTGTGAGAACATAAGCAATCATCAAAAAACTGATGCAGTAACCCGTATTAAAAATCCAACACGACTCGATGGCCCAGAACACTGGCGGCATCACTAAAGCACCAACCAGAAAATCCGAGACCGCCAGGGAGAGCATGAGTATGTTTGTTGGTGTGTGAAGCTGCTTGAAGTGAAAAACAGAAATGATGATGAGCAGATTTCCACACACTGTTAACAGAACCACGGCAGCTGAACACATGTACTGTAAGATATAAACTGCAGGAGATACAGAACTCTCTGGACAGGAGAAATTCACACAGCGATCAGACTGGTTAAACTCCATCAGAGAATACATGCATTTAAAAAAGTCTCTGTTACATTATGGTCAAATGAATTATAGCTCAGGCAGCTCAAATATTTTTATTGTTTAGAAATTAAGCACACCCCCAAGATTGACTGATAGCTTAAAGAATATGATGTCATGCCTTGGGGATACAAAAGAGCACAGAAGGCATTAATCACAGATAAACAACCATTATTATGTGTTTCTTGAGCTTACAAGTAAGCAATAACAGAAACCAAGGAATCAAAAACACATGAATGCCACAAAAGCTGCTTGCAATTAGAAATGCTGGCATGTGGATAAAGATAAAATATAATAAATGCAGTTTTGCAATAAATTCAGTTCACTCCAATTTTATTTGTATAGCACTTTTAACCACAGACATTGTCACAAAGCAGCTTCACAGAAGTATATAGATTCTGAATATAAACTTATGAATTTATAAATTTATCTGTCTATAGATAGATCGCTATATATATATGTATATATCTCACTGGTCAAATTGGATGTCACACTGGATAGTGCAATTACAACTAACGCACTTTAGTAATAGGGACAAGTTTTGAGTTCAAGACTTTTCATGGTGATTTGAGTCCTATGCCATTATAACAGAAGATGCACTCCTGTCATGGTTACCTTCAAGGAGAAGTGCACATGTCCTTAATGGATTTATAGGACTCCAGACCAGGCAGTCATCAGAGTCTCTGAAAACAGGTGGATCACCTCACAGCTTCCTGTGGAATGGAGTGAATTGTTTGCAGCTCAGTTGCCAGAGGATGACTACAGGCCACATGTTCTCCTGTTAGATGGCAATTATAGCCACATCTTCAACTTGGAGTTTCTTCAGCTCAGGAATAAAATCAATGTTTATCTAATTACTTCTCATCCTCACACCAGTTATGTTCTTCAGATGGCATATGAATCTTTCTTCAAGAGTCTGATAACTCTTTGCTTGTTTCTTGTTAACATGGACACAAATCCCAGTGATGTTCTCACTCCATGCTTGACCACAAACACAGAGAGGGAGGCAGAAACATGTGAAATGGTTAAATACTTTTAACTGCTACTGCTTTTTTCTTTATATATACTCCCTCTGGGTAATATTATTCGTAAACATGGCATTAGCTTTCAGCCATGGCAGTACTACAGCTCAGAGGAAGACAATGCAGGTAAGATGGGACAGCTGGTAATCAACAACATCGACATTTCATCATCATTATCTTTGTATATATATATATATACACACACAAATATATCTGTATATATATATATATATATATATATATATATCCATTGTGCTGACATCTCAGCCATCTCATGTTACCCGTATTCAGCCTCTTTAGCTATAATAATTGTAATAATTGCCTTAATGGGGTTTCATGCTTCTTGACTATCCTATAGAGTTTTTGGGCTCACCAACCACAGAGAGAAAATATCTGTGGGGAAACTGTTACATTGCAGTGATAAGTTCCAAAATTACATTGATAAAATATTTGACATTTAAAAAGAGAAATACCACAAAAATAGTTAGCTTTATGGGTCCTTTCTCTAATGCATACACCATATTGTGTGTGATGAGAAATACTACTTTTACATTGGTGATGGCATCTTTGCATATAGTTCAAAACACATTCATGAAAGAATATTTATTAATGCAGAGTCTGTTTGGAATATTTGGAGTGTTATAATTAGTTTAATACACTTCCTAAACCACGGGTAAAACATTGCATAAATAACCGGATTAATGGTGGAATTAAGATAAAGCACTATAAAGACTTTAAGAAATGTTTCAGCCTGTAGTTCAATAACATTGCCTAATAAACTGTAAATAAAATATGGAAGTAAAAACACTAAAAACACAGACACTAAAATACCGAGGACTTTAGCTGCTTTTCTCTCAGATTTCATCGAGTGTGAGGTGATTTTCTGTGTTTTAGGCTGTGTGTGATTTTTAACCTCTCTGATAGCAGTGGCATGTTTCTTAGCAATCACAAAAACTTGAGCGTACAATATGATTATGACAGAAAGTGGAAAAATAAATGTTATTACAAGATCAATTGCAGACCAAACCTCATTCAGAAAAAGATAACACTCTCCAGGACACATTATAGAACTTGTAAAACTTCCATTGAAATAACAGAGTGATATGTTATACACCAGACACAGACACCAGTTGGAAAAAACCACAATGCACATAGTCCTCCTAGAGATTGTGTTTGTGTAGAGAAACGGGTTTGAGAGAGCCAAATACCGATCCACAGCGATCAGAGCGATATTATAGATGGACAGGCTTGTGAGAACATAAGCAATCATCAAAAAACTAATACAATACCCCTTATTAAAAATCCAACATGACTCAAATGTCCATATTAGCACCGGCGGCATCACTAAAGCACCAATGAAGAAATCCGACACAGCCAGAGAGAGCACGAGGGTGTTGGTTGGTGTGTGAAGCTGCTTGAAGTGAAAGACAGAGATGATGATGAGTAGATTTCCACACACTGTTAGCAGAACCACAGTAGCTGAACACATGTACTGTAAAATATAAACTGCAGGAGATACAGATCTCTCTGGACAGGAGAAATGCACACAGCGATCAGATTGGTTAAACTCTGTCAGGTTCATGAATACATGCATTTTTAAAAGAAGTCACTCTGTTACATTATTGTCAAATGAATTATATGTCAGGTAGCTCAGATACTTTTATAGTTTAGAAATTAAGCACGCCTCCATGTTTGACTGACAGCTTAATGAATATTAAGCTTATTATGAAACAAAAGACCACAGAAGGCATAAATCACAAAAAAACACCTATTATTTGATGATTCTTCAATTTACTGTTATGAAAATATTAACAGACACAAAGGAATCAAAACCACATAAAGGTCACAAAAACTGCTTGTGCTTTGAAATGTTGCACTGTGGATAAAGAAAAAAAATGTGATAAATAGTGTAAATGCAATTTTTGCAATAGATAATGTGCTGATGAATGTCTGATCTCAACCTGCATCAAAACCAAACAGTATTTAATACACTGGTATTGTTCTCTTCATGATCATGGTAATTTCACTCCACATATAATTGTGTGAAGGCTTCTAGTGTTATTCCAAGGCAAGTAAAATTAAAACAAGACACACAGAGTTATTTCAAGGCTTAAAGGGTTTTGTCAAGGCATCTAGTATAACATATTAAGGTATCTCAGGTTACGCCAACATATCTGTTGTCACATTGTGGATGGTGGCCGTTGCGTTTTGCTCTGGTTTGTTTGTTATGTTTTTCTTTCTTTACAGGATTTGCACCAATTGAACTTTCAACTTCCTTACACATTATTTCAAATTTTGAATATTTGCTGGATTATTTGAACATTCTTACTGGCAGTAAAACCACAGGTTGGGCAGAAAGATGGAGAAGACAACAAGGAAAAACGTCCTGGTGAATTGACTCACCTCCGGCAACAGGGACTACTGATTCCGATTGCAACTATCTTCCCAGGAAATCTGTTGTCCCTGAACAACAAAAGTGATCAACTGCAACTCTGCAAAAGCAGTAAGAATTTACCCCTCTCTGATGCTCTCTACTTTGCCGAGACATGGCTGTATGAGACTAACCAGGACAACCTGTTGCAGTTGGCTGGATTCCAATTTTTTAGATCAGACTGCAACATAAAAACAACAGGGAAAACGAAAGGTGGGGACATCTGCATTTATATTACCACAAACTGGTATGACGATGTTACAGTCAATAACAATACAGTCTGATGAGGTGCAATTGCTGTTCAGAATACAGAAATACAAGAAATCTTCAGGGCCAGATAATGTCCCCTCCTCCACCTTAAATCATTGTACTGCACAACTGGCACCCATCTATAAGGACATCTACAATCAGTACCTGCAGAAATGCATTGTGCCTTCCTGCTTTAAATGCTCTATCATAGTCCCAGTTCCTAAAAAACTAACAAAAATCACTGGACAAATGACTATAGACCGGCCTGCTTGAATCCTGTTTGTAGACTTCAGCTTGGCTTGGCTTTTAATGCTGTTGCACCAGAATCCTTGTCTGTGGATTACCAACTTCCTATCAGACAGGAGGCAGTTTAGCTGGGAAAACACACCTCCCACTCTTTGACCCTCAACCCAGGATTACTACGAAGACTGTGTGCTCACCCTCCATTTTACTCACTTTACAGTAATGACTGTAAATGAAAAACAATGTTTATATTATATATACACTCCTGGACAAAAAAAACGAGGCAAACCCAATATTGTAAAACATTAAGATTTTAATGATCTCAACAAAAATCACTAGGCAGACAATTAACATGAACTAAAAAAAGCACTTCTGAGACCTCTTTTGCCTTCTTTTGATCGTCAATGCCTGTTTCTGAAACTGTTGGTGGGAAAGCTGGAAACAGGAAAGTTAACTTACATAGTCTTCTGGTACACAAAGAAAAAATCATGAAAAGATTTATATGTTTAAATAAAATAAAATTGAAGCTAACATGTCTGTGTGGTCAAAATTTCCAAAATGTCTTCTGTTTGAAGATTTTAACATTGAGTGGAACAACATGGACTCTTCTTTCTGTAAGAAGCCATCTGCAAGTTTACATACAGGACTTTTAATCTAACATTTTTAACATTTAAAGGAAATCAAGTGAGAAGCTGTCCTACACAAATTTACTTTATCTATTTGATTAATTCTTGCTAATTTTCCTGACCAATGATTTGCTTTTGAGACCATTAAAAGCTTAATGTTTTGCAATATTGGGTTTGCCTCATTTATATATACACACACACACACACACACACACACACACACACACACACACACACACACACACACACACACACACAC
>JAQQZR010000012.1:27896067-27907181 GCA_030068235.1 Notoglanidium macrostoma | reverse complement strand
CTATGGGCAATTTAGAGTAGCCAGTTGACCTAATCTGCATGTCTTTGGACTGTGGGAGGAAACCGGAGCACCCAGAGTAAACCCACACATGCACGGGGAGAACATGCAAACTCCACACAGAAAGGCACCCTGGGTGACCCGGGGATCAAACCCGGGACCTCCTTGCTGTGATGCGACAGTGCTAACCACCGCACCACCTATTATTTATGCTGCCCTCTATTATTTATCTTATTATCTATATTATTCTTTATTATCTCATAAATGTCCCTACAGCAGACATTACCTGTTTAGACAGAAATAATAAATAACCTCATATTTCATTACAGTAAATGTGTAAATGAATCTTTCTCTGCTGTTTGAATTTAGCATGTAGATGTTAATTTGTAACATTACTGACATTTAATGATCATGTGTGTCTGGAGTTATTTAAATATTTAATTATTATTTCAAGATTCTCTATCAATATAGTATATATTGTATTGTAAGGACCCCCTAAAGGGACCTGGAAGGGAAAAAAAAAAATCTGTTGAAGAAAAAAAATACGAGTCATGTTTTGCGATATAACGCAAAACCTTGAACCGGAAACATGAGTGACGCATCTGCGTCGGTGCAAAAGAAGCAAATTCCACTCTTCAGCCTCTGCCTCATCCATTAATTTAGGATACTGTTTACACATTTTTAAACTAGCTTTAGAAACCAATGATCAGTGAAGGAAAATTTATTTAAAATTATACCCCGGAGGGGAGAAATACTCTTCTGATTGGCTGGCTATGTGTCTAATAACTTCTTATAACGGGCTACGAAGTAGTTGGAAAAAGATTCAATCTCCATTTCATATCAAAGTGCTGGGATCTTTTGAATGGTAACAACCACAGTAAATTATCTGTGACTGACGGCCTGCATAGCCGGTAACCATAACAACCAAACCAGCTAGACCCTCCACCCCAGGTTATCATTGTTCAGGACAAAAGTACACCACAAACACATTTCCTTCTGAGAAAATTACTCCTTGTGTGTTCTTTCTAGGCCTATAAATATACAAACGTGTTTAGATTTTAAGGTGACCGGTGTGTAAGAGCAATAAGGGCTGCAGAGGTGACCCATAATACGGAATTAATGGAGGAGGTAGAGCCTGCGGAGTGGAGTTATCCCTTACATAAAGTTTCGGTTCATGGAGTAGTGACATTAACTTGATAATTACTGGAAATGTTTAAGTAAATAGGTTTAGATTATATAGACATATACTGTATATTGACGAATAAGTTATAGTTTTTCCCGTTGGAATAGTCCCGCTTGCACAAACTGAATGTCATTATATTTTAGTCCAGGCTCAAAGTAAAACTCTATAAATCACTTCATGTTTTTCTATCACTGCTGCTTCTTTTGCACTGACCCAGATATGTCACTCATGTTTCCAGTTCAAGGTCACAAAAATGTTTTGTTTAATATCATTTTTTTTGATGTACAATTTTTCTTCCATGTCCCATTACGGGCACCATAGTTTTGTATTATAACATACAAACAAATTTAGGTAACATATGATATAGTAAAGTACAATGTGTGTTGAAGAAGTTTAAATCATCAAAAGGAGTGAAAAAAGACCTTTCATGAAAGAACATTGATTAATGACGAGTCTGTTTGGAATATTCGCAGAGTCACAATTAATTTAATGCACTTTCTAAACCACGGGTAAAACAGAGCATAAATAAATGGGTTAATGGTTGAATTGAGATAAAACATGATTGTGAATATCTGGTATATTTCCACTTGCAGTTCAATAGCATTGCCTAATAAACTGCAAATATAATATGGAAGTAAACACATCAGAAAAACAGACACTAAAATACCGAGAACTTTAGCTGCTTTTCTCTCAGATTTCATCGAGTGTGAGGTGATTTTCTGTGTTTTAGGTTGTGTGTGATTATTAAGCTCTCTGATAGCAGTGGCATGTTTCTTAGCAATCACAAACACTCGAGTATACAATATGATGATGACAGAAAGTGGAAATATAAAAGCTATTACAAGGTCAATTATAGTCAAAACCTCATTAAAAGAGAGAAAACACTCTCCAGGACACATTACAGAATTATTGAAGCTTCCATTAAAATAAAACAATGTTATATTATATGCCAGACCCACACACCAGTTACAATAAACCACAATGCACATCCTCCTCCTAGAGATTGTGTTTGTGTAGAGAAATGGGTTTGAGAGAGCCAAATACCGATCCACAGCGATCAGAGCGACATTATAGATGGATGCAACCAAGAGAAAACCACCAATCAACCAAGAATAGATGCAGAAACCTCTCAAAAATATCCAACATGACTCAATCATCCAGATGAACATGGGTGGCATCACTAAAGCACCAACAAGGAAATCCGATACAGCCAGAGAGAGCACGAGGGTGTTGGTTGGTGTGTGAAGCTGCTTGAAGTGAAAAACAGAGATGATGACGAGCAGATTTCCACACACTGTTAGCAGAACCACAGCAGCTGAACACACGTACAGTAAGATATAAACTGCAGGAGATACAGATCTCTCTGGACAGGAGAAATGCACACAGCGATCAGACTGGTTAAACTCTGTCAGGTTCATGAATACAATGTTTACATCTACTGAATCTAATACAAACAGCTCAGTATAAATTCATGGTCCATGTAGTAACCTCTGGATTCTCTCTGTTTTTATATCTTTGAAATTGATCCCACCCCCAAATATGATGGACACTTTAAAACATATGATGTCATGTCTTGTTGGAACAAAAGGATTAGAAGTGTGTTTGCAGCTAGTATTATGCAAATGTTACATTTGCCTATATTAGCCCGATCACAGAAATATCTAAACATCATAAAACATCAAATGTTTGTTGCACTATCAATACGAAGACCAGTAACAGATCCCTCAGAGTTCAGGTTTCTCTTGATTCTTTAAATAAAGATTTGTGTAATGAGCAACGTTGAGGAGTTCTACATAGTTATGAAACATTAGATGGTGGTGGTGACTCAGTGGTTACTGCATTGATGATCAGAAGGTTGTAAGTTCAAATCCTAGCACTGCCAAGCCACCACTCTTTTGGCCTTGAGTAAGGCCCTTATATATGGATGAATGTATTGACTAAATAAGTTAATTTAAATGTCAATCATAGGCCTTCTGCACAATCACTACATATAGCTACATAGACTGCACTGGCATACTCCTAAACTCCCATAATTTTTTTGGGGGTGCGAAACCTTCTAACTCTGCACAGCTGGAGCTCGCCGAGTGCTCATTCTCCATGATGCGCCAAGGGAGAATAAAAGGGAAAGTGGCCATCCACACTTTCAGTCTCACTAAAGGAGAAAAAAATTTATAAAAAGGCACATTTTCCACCAAAGCCCTCTGTCTCCTGTGTCTATGTTCCGAGCCTGCTCTGAAAAGACCTACATAGCAAACTGTGTGCACTTAAGAAACAATGTGAGCAGAACGGAACTGTTGTCTACTAAGAAAATGAGCAAAAATCAAGCTTTATCTGTGTACTATTTCTTTACACACTTTAACTTGGATCATACCAAATGTACGGTGTTGCCTAACCATGCTTTTACTTCAAAAGACAGTGACTTGTCTTACAGTTTTACTGTTTTGTTTTTATTTCACTTTTATTTCTCTTTGGTACTGTTCATTCAAATCTATGCTCACTTTGAGTGCTTTCAGGAAAAGCACTTAACTTTTTTCTCAAATTAGATAATATATTTTAAAATCTCTTGCTTGTTACAGTATTCATTAGTTGCTCTAATACACAGCAGGGTGAATAATTCCCACAGGCAAATGTTCATTATAGGAAGCAATCAACAAATGATCCAGAAGCGATTTGCTAAAAAACTGATGTTATACAATGTTATATAAAAACACTGTAGGCATGTCAGTAGAAAAATAATAATCAGCCTTAAAAAATAAATACAATTATAGGATTGCTTCTTTATTGTTTCATAAAAATGTCTCATAAAAATTACATGTTAAGGAAGAAATACTGTAATTCAAAAGTGGTCCACATTACAAATTTATATACAAATGTTTAGAAATGATACCTATGAAAGTACAAATTAACCTTGTATGTATTTATTTTTAAAAGTCTGTTTGTCTTTGGCCACTTTTTTCCAACTTGAAGTCTTTTTGACATTTTTTATTATAATGTGTATCTGTTCCTGTAGAGAAACGGGTTTGAGAGAGCCAAATGCACACAGGGATCAGATTGGTTAAACTCTGTCAGATTCATGAATTCAGCATTTCACTAATGTCTAAAGAGTTTAAAGAAATATCTCATGTACTCGATGGTACCACTATAAAATTGTAAAAAGTCACATGGCTGAAACAGCCCTCATGCTGTTATATATAGTTTAGAAATTGATCACGCCCCCAAGTTTGAATGACAGCATGATAGGTATGATGCCATGCCTAGTAGTTACTGGACAGAGAATGAAACATGTTGTTATGCAAAGTTTCAGTATGTGCAAAAAATCTTTATTAAATATTAACACAAAGTTCTCGTGCTGAGAAAAGCTTCACTATGTAAAAAGGAATAATTGTGAAAAAGGATGAATAGAAGGGTTTTTCAGCACAAATCATGATGCTATTGAGAGTGTTTGTCCCTGTCTCATCATGGCTACATTCCAACCTCTCATACTACTATATGAATTAGTACTGAAAAAAGTACTCGACTATCAGTAACTTAGTAAATGACACAGTATTATTGCCATAAATAATGCTTTGTCATTTATTATTACTAGAGTTTCATAAGCAACAATTAAGCTATGTATTTGTCTGTAAGCAATAATTAAGTTATGTATCCCCATCAACCAGTTCAGGCTCCTAGTAGGTGCTGTCCCCTCCAGTAAAGAGCCCCACAAAGCCTGTGCATGAAGCACAAGGGCTGCCGGTGGGATGCTTTATAGACACAGGGTTCTAATTTACAGGGGTTCCGTTATATCCATGCCTGCACAAACCTCTCATTCTGCTCACTTTGCACAAACTCCATTTCCCAGGATCACACACAACATGGAAAACAACGGAGATGAACACTCACCTGCAACAACTCGCTGCTGGGCTCTCTCAGGTCATAGAGAAGCTTTCTACCACCACGAGTCCTCATGCTAACACCCCTCATTTGGTATCCATCCTGGAGAAATTGTCTCCAGGGTAGCACTGTGCACTGTCTGACCAAGAGATAATTGCAGCCATGATTGGCTTGCACTCAAATGAGGCAATTGACAGGGTAATGGCAGTATGGGAAAGTGGCAGTGAACCAGTCTCTTTGTACGAGAATTTCTTCACCTTGTTCAGGCTTTGTCTTCGACCAAGCTCCTGAAGCGGAAGAGGTCAGTGAATAAACCATTGCCTGCAAACAGGTTCACTGTAGAGTGGTGGAATATGAGGACTCAAAACTAATGTGCTCACTGAATTGGCTTGTCAAGATGAGGAAGCTTCTCTGGACAATCTCATTGACCTTGCTGCTCAGCTAAACAACTTGCTCATTGACCATATGCACCGGTCTCCTTGCTCCAGTGTCATCTCCGCCCAAACCAATGCAAGTAGGCCTCACTTCAGTTGAACAAGAAAGGAGGAGCAGAAAATGTCTGTGCTACTGCTATAGGGGTTCTCATCTCACCCTCATCCAATTATAAGATCCAAGATGGTGGAGCGGCAGTAGCACGCAGTGGCCACTCCAGATCGAAAATGGTGCTATTTTGTGTTATTTTCTTTCTTGGCATGACGCCTATGGCATATGGATACCGAAACAAATGGCGTTCATGTTTACCTTTGCAAAACATTGCTGGACATTAAGGACCATTCAAAAACTGACCTCAAGGATGATCAGTTTGAGACGCAATGCGTCCTCGAGTTGCTACGGAAACCAGGTCTCCAGTCCTCGGCGTCTGATGCAGAAGTGCGGCAAATGGGCGGGATCCATGCTAGGCTAAGAGCTAATCCCAGCCATCCGGCCCTTCCATCCATTCTGCCCTCTAACGTCTGCTCCCTGGACAATAAATGGGACTACATCTGACTTCAGCGGACTACCCAGCGCGAGTTCAGAGATTGCTGAATTTTTGTTTTCACAGAGACATGGCTTAGCGACAGAGTTCCTGACACCGCCATTCAGCTAGACAGGCTCACTGCATTTTGTGCTGACAGAAATACAGATATGTGCATATAAGACTCGAAGTGGTGGCTTGTGTGTTTGCATCAACATGGAATGGTGCAAGAACTTTGTGCTCGTTTCTAGTTACTGCTCATCCTTTGTGGAGTTTGTGACTGTTAGATGCAGACCATTTTATTTACCATGGGAATTCACCACTTTGCTCATTGTCGGAGTGTACATGTGTCGGAGGCGCATGTGGCAAGGCATCCAGACCATAACCGACTACAGGAAGACAACCTGCTTGTGACAATGATGCCTCCTTTCCAGATGCGTTTAACAACTTCTTTGCATGGTTTGATTCACAGGACGACATAACAGCGAAGAAGACTACCCCTTCTCACAATGACCAGGTGCTGTGTCTGACCGCAGCTGATGCGAGGAAAACTCTTGGCAGAGTTAACCCATGGAAGGCTGCTGGACCAGATAACATCCCTGGGAGAGTGCTCAGAGAATGTGCAGACCAACTGGCATATGTTCTTACTGACATCTTCAACATCTCCCTGAGCACTGCTGTCATTCCGAAGTGCTTCAAAGGCAGCACCATCATTCCTGTACCAAAGAAGTCCTCAGTGTCCTGCCTCAATGACTATCATCGGATTGCACTCACACCCATCATGATGAAGTGCTTCGAGAGGCTCGTCATGAGGCACATCAAGACCTGAGAGACCTCAATCAGTCTGGATTGGGAACAGTATCTTCAGCACCAACACACTGAGCACTGTGGCCCCTTAGGGCTGTGTGCTCAGTCCACTACTGTTCACTCCGCTGATTCACGACTGTGCAGCAATGCACAGCTCGAACCACATCATCAAGTTCACCAATGACATGACCGTGGTGGGTCTCATCAGCAAGAACGACAAGTAAGTATATAGAGAGGAGATGAAGCAGCTAACAGAATCGTGCAAAGTCAACAACCTGTCTTTGAATGTGGACAAAACAAAAGAGATAGTTGTTGACTTCAGAAGCATGGAGAGACCACTCTCCACTGAATAACGAAGAATCCTCTGTGGAGATTGTCAAGAGCACCAAATTCCTTCGTGTTCACCTGGCGGAGAACCTCTCCTGGTCCCTCAACACCAGCTCCATCGTTAAGAAAGCCCTGCAGCATCTCTACTTCCTGCAAAGGCTGAGAAAAGCCCTTCGCCCTCCACCCATCCTCACCACCTTCTACAGAGGGACTATTGAGAGCATTCTGAGCAGCTGCATCACTGTCTGGTATGGAAACTGCACCAAATCTGACCGCAAGACCCAACAGCAGATAGTGAGGAGAGCTGAGAAGATCATCGGAGTCTCTCTTCCCTCCATCACAGACATTCACCAAACACGTTGAATCTGTACCATCTGGCAAGAGGTACCGAAGCAAATTTTTGCACATTTGACTTGGATTAGTGCAGCACTGTCTTGTCTTGTGATGTCTGCACTGTCTGCAGTGTTTGCACACTTGTACTTTATGTAGTCTATGTTGTTTTGCAATGTTTGCACACATGCACTTAATGTTGTCTTATGTTGTCTTCTGTTGCACACATGCACTTTTGTACTTCTGTGTTGTCCTATATGTAGCACCTTGGTCCTGGGGAACGTTGTCTCGTTTCCCTATGTACTGTATCCTCTGTATATGGTTGAAATGACAATAAAAGCCAATTGAACTTGAATTTGAACAATGCTCAGTGGAGAGATCTAGCCATTACTGACTCTGGATCTCAGAACAATCGATGTGGGTCCCTTCAGAAAGGGAGTATTTAAACACAGCCTCTCAGTTTCCATATCAGCAACCTTCATCAGGAAATGACATTTCTGCTCATCATTAATTAACCCAAGCAGCTTACACCCTCATCAGCAGTGTGACTGTGCTATTGACTTACTTCCAAGCTCTTCTCCTCCACGATGAAGAATCTACCCACTATCACAATCTGAACACAGCACTGTGGAGGAATATATATATAGGAAGCATTTCAGCAGGGCTACATAGTGTCCTTTTCTCCTCCAGATTCAAACATGGAACCAGACTGATTCACTCAACACCCTCATCCCTTTAAAATCCATAAATACAGCTGGATATCTTTACAACACTGTAGACATGTTGATTTACAAAAATGATGTCTGCCTTTGCATCCCCGTGTTCTACATTTAATAAAGATTCATTAGTAGTGAAAAATAAATATCATTCTACTATTGCTTCTTTATTATTTCATAAATGTGTCTACAGCAGACATTTCATGTTTAGAGAGAAATAACATTTCAAATTACAAAATTATAAATTAGAATAGTGGTTCATGTTACACTTTGAACCTCAAATTTCATCACAGTAAAAGCACAAATGAATCTTTTTCTGCAAACCTGTTTGAATTTAGCATGTATATGTTAATTCGTAACATTACTGACATTCACTGATGTGTGTTTGGATTTATTTAAATATTTATTTCTTATTTTAAGATTCTCGATCAATATAATACATATTCAATTGCATTCTCCATAACAACAAAACAAATATTGGTAATATATAATATCAATGTACAATGTGTGTTATACTGTTGTTAGCTTTATTTCTTACATAAGTTTAAATCATCAAAAGGTGTGAAAAAAAACTTTTCATGAAAAAACATTTATTACTGCAGAGTCTGTTTGGAATATTTGCAAAGTAATAATTAATTTAATGCACCTCCTAAACCACGGGTAAAACATAGTGTAAATAAAGGGATTAATGGTGGAATTGAGATAAAACATCATTGTCAATATCTGGTACCTTTCCAGCTGAAGTTCTGTAACATCACCTAATTAACTGTAAATATAATATGGAAGTAAACATAGAGAAAAAAACAACACTAAAACGCCGAGCACTTTAGCTGCTTTTCTCTCAGATTTCATCGAGTGTGAGGTGATTTTCTGTGTTTTAGGCCGTGTGTGATTATTAAGCTCTCTGATAGCAGTGGCATGTTTCTTAGCAATCACAAAAACTCGAGTATACAATATGATGATGACAGAAAGTGGAAATATAAACGCTATTACAAGGTCAATTACAGTCAAACCCTCATTCATAGAGAGAAAACACTCTCCAGGACACAGTACAAAACTATTGGAGCTTCCATTAAAATAGAACAATGCTATATTATATGCCAGACCCACACACCAGTTACAATAAACCACAATGCACATCCTCCTCCTAGAGATTGTGTTTGCATAGAGAAATGGGTTTGAGAGAGCAAAATACCGATCCACCGCTATCAGAGCAATATTATAGATGGATGTGATCACGAGGAAACCACTAATCAACAAAAAGTAGATACAGAAACCTCTCCCTAAAATCCAACATGACTCAATTGTCCAGATTAACAATGCTGGAATCATTAAAGCGTCAACCAGTTCAGGCTCCTAGTAGGTGCTGTCCCCCCCAGTAAAGAGCCCCACAAAGCCTGTGCATGAAGCACAAGGGCTGCCGGTGGGATGCTTATAGACACAGGGTTCTAATTTACAGCAGTTCCATTATATTCACACCTGCACAAACCTCCATTTCCCAGAATCACACATTACATGGAAAACATGACCACCTCTGAACACTCAATCATTTCCAGTGATTTCTCAGAGAACATGGCTGACTTACTCATGCCCTCTGCCTCTCTGGACTTCTAATTGGATGCAGGTACATCCAATTAACACACACACACACACACACTCACACACACTCACACACACTCACACACACTCACACACACTCACTCACATATTCAGGACCCTGACATAAAGACTCTCAGCTTCATTGTGTCTTTGTGAAGCAATACTTGAGCTCCTGTGTGATTGCTAATGCCAAGCTTTATTTTTCTCATGTTTGATATCATGTGCATGACTTATTTGTTTTTTTGAGTTATCTGCCTAGCCAGTGATATTCTGTTTGTCTGATCATTTGACCCTTGGCTGCATATCCATTCTGTTTATCTGAACTGTACTTTTGCCTGAAATTTTATATAAAGATTTGAAACTGCACTTGCATCTCCTGAATCTGTTTTCTTGACAGACTGTTTCACCTTCTACATGGATGCAGTAGATTTGGAAAGTTTCTGTGGCACCCTAGCTGCTCAAAGACATTATCATGGAGATAAAGAGAAGAATATGCCAGAGATGAACACACCTGCAATAACTTGCTGCTGGGCTCTCATGTAACGGAGCAGCTGTCTACCACCTTGAGTCCTCATGCTAACACCCCTCATCTGGCATCCTTGCCAGAGAAATTGAGCAGAGATCCAACATGCTGTCATGGGTTTCTTCTCCAGTATCAGCTCTTCTTTGCCTCCACGGGTGCACTGTGCACTGTCTGACCAAGAGATAATTGCAGCCATGATTGGCTTGCTCTCCAATAAGGCAGTTGACAGGGTAACGGCAAGTTACGGGAAAGTGACGGTGAACCAGTCTTTTCGTATGAGCATTTCTTCACCTTGTCTTCGACCATGCTACTGAGGGGAAAGGGGTCAGAGAACTCATGGCCTGCAAACAGGGTCATCGTAGAGTGACGTTATATGCACTTGAGTTAAGGACTTTGGCAGAGGAGAGAGGGTGAAACAAACCAGAGCTCAAACCTATGTTTAGACAAGGACTCAAAACTAACATGCTCACTGAACTAGCTTGTCAAGACGATGCAGCTCCTCTGGACAATCTCCTTGGCCTTGCTGCTCAGCTAAACAACTTGCACTACCATCATCCTAGGAGATCTGCACCGGTCTCCCCTGCTCCAGTGTCATCTCTAGCCAAACCAATGCAAGTAGGCCTCTCTCCAGTTGAACAAGACAGGAGGAGCAGGAAGGGTCTGTGCTCTTACTCTGGGGGTTCTCATCACACCCTCAACCAATGCTCAGTGCCAAGATCCAGAACACCACGACCGTGGTGGGTCTCATCAGCAAGAACGACGAGTCAGCATACAGAGAGGAGGTGCAGCAGCTAACGGACTGGT
>JAQQZR010000012.1:27857863-27871926 GCA_030068235.1 Notoglanidium macrostoma | reverse complement strand
AATAGCACAAAAAAAGCACCATTTTCGGATCCGGAGTGGCCGCTGCGTGCTACTGCCGCGCCGCCATCTTGGAATACAATTGAAGGGTTAGAAATAAATAGGAAAATATAGAAATACTATAGAAATACTCCAGAAAAATTTCCGGAAGATATTTAAATCTACTGTAAACTAACTGGCTGTATCTAAACTAGGCCATACTGATGCTGAGTCAATGGTTATTTTTCAGTTTTTCTTACAATTTCACTGAGTTGAAGAAGATAATACAGATAAAATCATGTAATTGTTACATTTTTCATGAGCAGCTGATGATAAATAAATAAATAATACAGATAAATTCATGGGCTGCCTGATAAATAATTCCATCATGCAAATATTCACTGTAGAAGTATTCAAAAATCTTTCTGGGAACTTTTTAAATATTTTAGAAACTATGTGACTGGATATAAACTAAGCCATACTGATGTTGATTCAACAGGTATTTTTCAGTTTTTCCTAATTCACACTTCACCTTTTTATTTTAATGTCACATGCACGTTAGTCATAGTTATGATTTTAATTATGCCAAAGGATTTTTAACCCTCATTCATATGTTTAAAGTCACATGCACATTGCGGTCATAATACAAAAGTTTTAAGACTAGCTAACATGCAAACTGTATTTGTAATGCAGTGTTAGAAAACACAGTCATTCACTCAGCATCCTCATCTGCCTGAATATCTGTAAAACTGTCATGTCATCAGGGTTTGGCTTGATACATGCACAGGTTAGGAGATGGCATAGTAAAACAATTGTGTTTATTAAACACACAATGGCAAAGGTACAAAAATGGTATGCAAAAGAGTAATCCACAATACAGAAAAAGGGTCAGCGATAGGCAAACAGGGTGAACTGGACAAGGAAAAAGGCAAAATCAAGACACAGAACGTCAGTCATGTGACACAGGCCCAGGAGTGTGTGTCAGCCTTCTTGGCTGGGAAATGTAGTCTACCATTCAAGTTTGTGGCATGTTGTGGAGGTGTTGCGTGCCACGAATGGCGGATATAATCGGGAACACGAGTTCACAAAGTAGGTCAGGGGTATCATGACAAAAACAATGTAGATTTGATTTATAAAGATGAGATGTGTCTGTGCCTGTGAATGCTATACAGAAAATTATTCACTAGCATTGAAAAATATTCCTATTTATCTCATAATTATGTCTACAGGAGAGATTACATGTTAAAAGGGAAATAAAATTGTGAATGACAAAGCTAAGTTAGAATAGAGGTTGACGGTACTTTGTTTTTACATTAAAAAAAATCACAATAAAAGTATTAGTTTATCTTTTTAAAACATGTTTATAATCTGTGTATTGTTTCTGTATGTAGTATGATGACATCCCCTAATAAACTGTAAATGAAATACAGTATAAATGCACTAAAAACAAAGACCCAGAACACATTACAAAAGTCATAATATTCCTCTTAAAATAAAGAATGCCAGACACACCAGCCACAAAGTTAAAGAAAATGACAGTACACATAGTCCTGTGTTTGTAGAGACACATAGAGACTGTGTTTGTGTAAAGAAATAGGATTGAGAGAGTGAAATACTGACCAACGGTGATCAGTGTGTTACTAGAGACAGATAATATTGTGAAACAAAAAGCAAGCAACATGAAAAGAAGTTTAAAAAAAAACTATTCATGAAAGAACATTGATTAATGCAGAGTCAGGTTGGAATATTTGCAGAGCTGTAATTAATTTAATGCACCTCCTAAACCACGGGTAAAACAGAGCATAAATAACCGGATTAATAGCAGAATTAAGACAGAACAAGATTGAGACTTCCTGAATTGTTTCTGTCTGTACTTCAATAACATCACCTAATAAACTGTAAATAAAATATGGAAGTAAACACACCAGAAACACAGACACTAAAATGCCGAGAACTTTAGCTGCTTTTCTCTCAGATTTCATCGAGTGTGAGGTGATTTTCTGTGTTTTAGGCCGTGTGTGATTATTAAGCTCTCTGATAGCAGTGGCATGTTTCTTAGCAATCACAAAAACTCGAGTGTACAAAATGATTATGACAGAAAGTGGCAATATAAATGAATAAATAAGGTCAATTATAGTCCAAACCTCATTCATAAAGAGAAAACACTCTCCAGGACACATTACATGATCCAAGAAGTTTCCATTAAAATACAAGAGTCCCAAGACATAGGCCACCACCACACACCAATCAAAAACAATTATAACACAAGTGATCCTCACAGACACTTTCTTCATGTAGATAAATGGGTTTGAGAGAGCCAAATACCGATCCACGGCAATCAGAGCGATATTATAGATGGATAATATTGTTAGGAAACCACAAACCAGCCAAAAACTGATGCAGAATCCTCGCCCAAAGATCCAGCATGACTCAACCGTCCAGATTAACATTGGTGGCATCACTAAAGCACCTACAAGGAAATCTGACACTGCAAGAGAGAGTACAAGCATGTTGCTTGGTGTGTGAAGCTGCTTGAAGTGAAAAACAGAGATGATGACGAGCAGATTTCCACACACCGTTAGCAGAACCACAGCAGCTGAACACACGTACAGTAAGATATAAACTGCAGGAGATACAGATCTCTCTGAACAGGAGAAATGCACACAGCGATCAGACTGGTTAAACTCCATCAGGCTCATGAATTCAGCATTTCACTAATGTCTAAAAAGTTCAAAGGAATACCTCATATATTGGATGCTACCATTGTAAATCAAGTCACAATCAAATGACTGATGACTCAAAAAGCACTGGTGGGTTTATAGTTTGTAAATTATCACGCCCCCTGAGTTTGAGTGGCAGCATATGAAAACATGATGTAATGCTGTGTTGGAACAAAAGGCCTAGTACTGTACTTACTAATGAGAGACTTAAATTTGCCATTATGCAAACATATGTGTAACAAAATGTCAATTAAACTCAGTTAGTGACTGATCCACAGATAAAGCAGAGCATAAATAAATAGATTAATAGTGGAATTAAGGAAAACATGATAAGTATGTAAGCATTATTTTTCTTGTGCAAAGGTGAGCAATGCTGATTTTGTGCTTATAATTAACATACATTAATCCTTACAGATTATTAAAACATCCTGCTCTATTTTGTGTAGTTAAAGGATGTAGTAAACTATGTGCCACTCCATTCTTGGGGATTATCCAATCAGTATTCAAAATAAGCAAGTTGGTTTAAGCATTTCTTAAGAATTTCATTTTTGTATTTGTTTATAGTAAATAAGCATGCTGGTAATGAGAGAGTCTAGTATTAGTTATGCTAATTAAATTCAAAGCAATTAATTCTGTTTCACAATATTATGTTTTTGTGTAAAGCATGTTCCAGTATACTAACGCATGGTCTGCCTACAGTTAAAAAACATTGCCAAATAAACAGTAAATAAAATAAGCGCTCACCCGAAACGACTGCTGGGATTGGCTCCAGCTTCCCCCTGCAACCCAGATGGATAAAGTGGTATAGATAATGGATGGATGGATAACAGTGGCCTATATTTTTTAATCACAAAAACATGAGCATGCATAATCTCATTCAGAAAGTTAAAACATTCTTCAGGACACAAATGCATAAAGTTTTCACTGAAATACAAGAGTCCTATAACACACACATACACACACACACCAGTTACAATGAACCACTATGCACGCAGTCCTCTTAAAGATTGTGTTGTGTTGAGAAATGGGTTCAAGACAGCCAAATATGAAGGCAGTACCCTGTATCAAATAAGCTGGTGCTGGAGTGTGAAATTGTCATCCCCTACTTGAATGTTTGACCACTGGGTTTCTCTCTGTTTGCTGTCCAGTGTCGTGATCATGTGTTTCTCCAGGTTCCCCACTGGCGTTGTCCTGATTTGTGAAAGAGGATGATGGGGATGTTGTTGCCTCCTCTAGGTGTCTCTCTTTTCCTGTTGTCCCTGTCTTTGCTATTCTATTATATGTGCCTGTGCTTCTTTCTCAACGGCTGACTGTC
This sequence comes from Notoglanidium macrostoma, assembly GCA_030068235.1. Lineage (NCBI taxonomy): Eukaryota > Metazoa > Chordata > Actinopteri > Siluriformes > Auchenoglanididae > Notoglanidium > Notoglanidium macrostoma. The sequence continues at coordinate 27,867,915 of JAQQZR010000012.1, read as the reverse complement.
TTTGTTTCTCAGTACATATGAGCAAGGCGTATCAGCTACGTCCTTGACCACTACTGGATTCCAATGACTTCTTGAGTGACACTGTCACCTATGTTAAGGCTGGGAAGAGCTTTTGCCATGCTGTCACAAAAAGTTTTCTCTTTCTGTTTGAGCATACTCAATCCTGTCCTCACTTCGATCTGGGGCCTGAGATGCTTTTTTGATCATGGTCAGAGTGCCTTAAAACATATGCGCTTCAGCGATTGTGTTGGTGACCCACTCTGCCCTATGGGAGTATTGCCATATTCTAAAAATCCAATCAGAACCATTCATGTCTGCTTTGTCCATAATTCCTTTAAGAATTTAAACACTGTTCTCAACAAGTACCATTTGACTTTTGACCAACATCTGTCTTGGGGAGACAGATGTGTGTTTGAAGTTCCAGTCTTTACTGAACATCTTGTATTCTATCAAGAATTGAGGTCCATTATCTAACTTGATCTCACATGGAATCCCATGTCTAGCTAGTATAGACTTTGTGATCTTATTACGGTTGCTGATTTGGTGTCTGTAAGTTGTGCCACCTCCCAGTATCATGAGCAATAGCCAGATATTATCAGAAAGTCCTTTCCCTTCCATATGAAGAAATTCTTGCAGCAGTACCTTTACTTTCTGAGGAGGCTAAAGAAAGCCCACCTGTCTCCTCAGATCCTGGTGAACTTTTATCGCTGCACTACTGAGAGTATCCTGACCATCTACATCACAGGTTAGGGTTAGGTATGACAGCTTCTCCATAGCTGACTGGCGGCATATTTTGTGTCCCCCTCAGAAATTGCTCATGGGAAATATTTCTGTTTATGGTCCCCCCGATAGTGAAATGAAATTTCACGTACTGTACTACAAGTACTGTCGAACTCATCAAACAAGACCAGACATGTTTTCTGGGTTCTGGACTCATATTCACCCAAGCTGTGCAGTTTATAAAGTTAATGTATTAATACCATATTTATTAGATACAAATTGATATCGGGACTACAACATATATGCTATTGTTTTTCAACTGTAAAACTCTTTTCAATCACCATATCTTAATGTTCACTTGTGGTTCACTCTTCAGTGGTTACATGTCAATTTTTAACACTGTTGTATGTTTGGTGTCCACAGCAGGCTGACACACACATGAAAACCGACTTAAGAAAATGACAGTAAATGACAGTATTGACAGTAGAGTGAAATACTGACCAACAGTGAAAAGAGTATTACTCTAAATGGATAATATTGTTAAACATAAACAGTAAGCAACTAAAAAAAACACCGAAAACTCTCCCTAAATATTCAGATCAACACCATGTTGTAGTAAATTATATAAAACAAAATGATGATGCTATATTATATAATATAATAAAGTACATATTTTATTATATTGATAGTGGGAATTGGCTTTCTTATAGAGGCTTAAATTATATCTCATTTAAAAACAACATTTAGCCACATCATCTAAAGGAGTGTTACTAGAAATGGATAAAATTGTGAAACAAACACCAAGCAACATCAAAAGAAAAAAAAAAAATCTATTCATGAAAGAACATTGATTAATGCAGAGTCTGGTTGAAATATTTGCAGAGTTGTTATTAATTTAACGCACCTCCTAAACCATGGGTAAAACAGAGAATAAATAACTGGATTAATGGTGGAATTAAGATAACACACAATCACAAGTTTCTGAAATATTTCTGCCTGAATTTCAATAATATCCCCCAATAAACTGTAAATAAAATATGGAAGTAAACACATCAGAAACACAGACACTAAAATGCCGAGGACTTTAGCTGCTTTTCTCTCAGATTTTATGGAGTGTGAGGTGATTTTCTGTGTTTTAGGCCGTGTGTGATTATTAAGCTCTCTGATAGCAGTGGCATGTTTCTTAGCAATCACAAAAACACGAGTGTACAATATGACTATAACAGAAAGTGGAAATATAAATGTATATATAAGATTAATTACAGCCCAAACCTCATTCATAAAAAGAAAACACTCTCCAGGACACATTACAATATTCCTAAAGTTTCCATTGAAATAAAAGAGGGCGAAGACATAGGCCACCACCACACACCAGTCAAAAACAATTACAGTACAAGTGATTCTCACAGACACTTTGTTCATGTAGAGAAAAGGGTTTGAGAGAGCCAAATACCGATCCACAGAAATCAGAGCGATATTATAGATGGACAAGATTGTGAGGAAACCACTAATCAACCAAAAACTGATGCAGAAACCTCTCCCAAAAATCCAGCATGATTCAATCGTCCAGATTAACATCGGTGGCATTACAAAAGCACCAACAAAGAAATCCGACACAGCCAGAGAGAGCACGAGCATGTTAGTTGGTGTGTGAAGCTGCTTGAAGTGAAGAACAGAGATGATGACGAGCAGATTTCCACACACTGTTAGCAGAACCACAGCAGCTGAACACACGTACAGTAAGATATAAACTGCAGGAGATACAGATCTCTCTGGACAGGAGAAATGCACACAGCGATCAGATTGGTTAAACTCCATCAGGTTCATGAATACAGCATTTCTCTAATGTCTACAGAGTTTAAAGGAATACCTCATTTATTGGATGCTACTATTGTAAAACAAGTCACAATCAAATGACTTATGACTCATACAACACTGGTGGTTTTATAGTTTGTAAATGATCACGCCCCCTGAGTTTAAGTGACAGCATATGAATACATATGATGTAATGCTGTATTGTAACAAAAGGCCTAGTACTGTACTTACTAATGTGAGACTTAAATCTATCGGTATGCAAACTTGTGTGTAACAAAGTCTCAACTAGAAATCAACATAAAGTTCTTATGCTGAGAACCTGCCCTGTGGGTAATGAATACATATAAAATAAGTAATAAAACCTCATTTTCAGAATTAATAATGAGGCTATGTTGAGTGTGTGCCCCCATCTCTTTGGCTATACTTTTGGTCATATCTTTTCCCCGGTGTAGGTGTTTAGGCCTAGATCGTATTGCAGCAATTATTGCATTACCAAGACCCAAGGTGAAGCAATATATGATGACTCTATTGGGCATTGATGCAATACCCTGGATGTGATGGGGAAGGTGTTCTTTATCATTTGTTCTCCTAAAGTCTACAATGATCTCCTTTGTCTTGAATGTATGAATGCACCACTCTGCAAGGTGTGCCACCTCTGTCCTGTAGGCTGACTCATCATCATCCAAGATCAGTGCAACGACTGTAGTAATATCAGCAAATTTCATAATTGTGAATGATGGGTCTATGGAGGTGCAATCATAAGTCTATAAACGGCATCAGGCTTAATACACATCCCTTTTGGGAACCTGTGTTCAGTATTAGCTCAGTTCAGTATTACTAATAGTTCTGTTTTACTGGATGAGACAAGTTTTCCAGTCCTGACATTAGTAAGGAAGTCCAGCACCTAGTGGCAGAGAGAAGTGTCCAGACCGAGGCTGCTCAATTTGTTTATCAATTTATGGGGGTTGAAGGGGTTAAACACAGAGCTGAAGTCTATGAATACCATTCTCACATAGATGTTTGGTTGTTCTAAGTCTAATAGAGCTGTGTGGAGTGCAATCAATATAGCATCATCTGTAGAGCAGCATCCTGACATCTACTAAGCTAGTGAGCAAGCTTCTGGGCACCCATTCTATACACATTTTATCTTGCGTCACCCCAAGGTTACACGTTAGCCTAAGCATGCTTTCCTTGTTAAGATCAGTGAATCATCTTATAACTTAATTGTTTTGGAGTTGTAGAATAGTTGTAATTATAACTGTAATTGTAATTTCATGAGCAGCTCAAACACACTGCCTGGTAAACAATTCCATCATGCAAATAGTCACCACAGAAATACTCAAAAATCTTTCCGGAAGCAATTTAAATCTTTTGGAACCAACTTGACTTTTTCCTAATTCATACTTTTTATTTTGATGTTACATACACATTAGTCATATTTAAGATTTCAATTAGGCCAAATGGTGTTTATTCCTCCCGATTCATGCATTTATTGTTGCATGCACATTCTAGTCATAATATGAAAGTTTCAAAGCTTAATAAAATGCAAACTATATTTGTAATATCATGTCAGAAAAGTCAGAAAATATAATAATTCTCTCAGCATTCTTATCTGCCTTTAACATGCCTTAATAAGCCTAAAATCTGTACAACAGTGTAGATTTGATGATTTATAAAGATGAGATTTGTATTTATGTATGTGAATGCTGTACAGAAAATTATTCACAGAAAATGTATTTGTTATTCATTGAAAAATAAATATAATTTACTATTTCTTCTTTAGAGAGATTGCAGTTTAAAAGTGAATTAAAATTGTAACTGACAAGTCTACATTAGAATACTGGACAATGTTATAATTTTATCTTCAAACTTAGAAGTTAATATTTTTTCTTTTGCAAGGCTGTTTTAAAAATTCTATTATGTTATTGAACTGTAAATAAAATACAGAATAAACACACTAAAAACTCAGACACAGAATACATTACATAAGTAATAATGTTTCTCTTAAAATAAAGCATGCTATGTTTTACACACCAGAAACACACTAATTAAAGAAAATGTGGAGGCACACAGTTCTCCTAGAGACTGTGTTTGTATAAACAAATAGGATTGAGAGAGCGAAATACTGACCAACAGTGATCAGAGTGTTATTAGAGATATATAATATTGTTAAACCTAAACAGTAAGCAAGCAGAACAAAACTGAAACCTCTAACCAAATATCCAGATCAACACCATGTTGTAATATCTATAATAGCAAATGAAATGATGCTGATGTATTTTTATAGCACAATATTGTTTAAATGTTATTATACTGATGGTGAGAATTGGATTTGTTAAAGAAGCATTCATTATATCTAACACAAAACAACATTTAGGCCCATCATCAAAAGGTGTTAAAAAAGGCCATTTATGAAAGAATATTTATCAATGCAGAGTCTGTCTGGAATATTTGCAGAGTTATAATTAATTTAATGCACCTTCTAAACCATGGGTAAAACAGAGCATAAATTACAGGATTAATGAATGAATTAAGATAGCCCACAATCACAAGTTTCTGAAATGTTTCTGTCTGTATTTCAATAATATCACCCAATAAACTGTAAATAAAATATGGAAGTAAACACATTAGAAATACAGACACTAAAATACCAAGAACTTTAGCTGCTTTTCTCTCAGATTTCATGGAGTGTGAGGTGATTTTCTGTGTTTTAGGCTGTGTGTGATTATTTAGTTCTCTAATAGCAGTGGCATGTTTCTTAGCAATTATAAAAACTCGAGTGTACAATATTATTATGACAGAAAGTGGAAATATAAATGTACATATAAGGTTAATTACAGCCCAAACCTCATTCATGGACAGAAAACATTCTCCAAGACATGTTACAGAATTTGTGAAGTTTCCATTGAAATACATGAGAGCTAAGATATAGACCAACACCACACACCAGTCACAAACAATTACAACACAAGTGATCCTCACAGAGACTATGTTCATGTAGACAAATGGGTTTGAGAGAGCCAAATACCGATCCACAGCGATCAGAGCAATATTATAGATGGACAAGATTGTGAGGAGACAACCAATCAACCAATAACAGATGCAGAAACCTCTCCCAAAAATCCAGCATGACTCGATTGTCCAGATTAACATTGGTGGCATCACAAAAATGCCAACAAAAAAATCTGACACAGCCAGAGAGAGCACAAGGGTGTTGGTTGGTGTGTGAAGCTGCCTAAAGTGAAAAACAGAGATGATGATGAGCAGATTTCCACATACTGTTAGCAGAACCACAGCAGCTGAACACACGTACAGTAAGATATAAACTGCAGGAGATACAGATCTCTCTGGACAGGAGAAATGCACACAGCGATCAGATTGGTTAAACTCCATAAGGCTCATGAATATAGCATTTCTCTAATGTCTACAGAGTTTAAAAGAATACCTCATATATTGGATGCTACTATTGTAAAACAAGTCACAAGCAAATGACTGATGGCTCAAACAGCACTGGTGGTTTTATAGTTTATAAATTATCACGCCCCCTGAGTTTGAGTGGCAGCATATGAATACATATGATATAATAATGTGTTGGTACAAAAGGCTTAGTACTGTTCTTACACATGAGAGATTTCAATATATCATTATGCAAACTTGTGTGTAACAAAGTCTCAACTAAAATTCACTTAGTGTCTGATTCAGATGTAGGCATCTACATCAGATGTAGAATCAGCTGTATGTTAAAGGTGAAAAATGCAACTTTCACGTATCCTCAGTCTCGCTCCTGAGCTACATAATCAGCCAGGGTGGCATCAACATGGACTATGAAAAGGCAAAGGTTTAACAGACTGGCATACTCCTCAGACAATAAAGGATCCAGAGCATTTTCCTAGATTTGCCAACTTTTATTGGAGGTTCATCAGGGGTTTCAGAACATTGGCTGCTCCACTCATGACCCTGCTTAAGAAGGGTCCTAGGAGATTCAGGTGGAACAATGGCATGGACAAGGCCTTCAACTGGCTCAATTGGGTTTTCACCATAGCGTCCATCTTGTGCCACACAGATCCTGAAATTCCCTTCATTGTTGAAGATGATGGATCATGAAACCGCAAAAACTGTTAACAGTGAAACTAGTTCTCAAAAAATGGAGACGCAGCCTAGAAGGGGCAGCTCATCCCTTCATGGTACTCACGGATCACAAAAACCTAGAGTATCTACATACAGCAAAACATCTGAACCCAAGACAAACATGCTGTACTCTCTTCTTTAGCAGGTTAAATTTTGTGTTGTCTTACTTGCCTGGATCCAAGAACACCGCTATCAAAGAATACGCTATCATGAATATATCCAGCACAGGCACAAACTGTTGAACCCAAGCCTATTCTACCAAGTAGACCACTCTTCTCTACCACATGTCCGCCTGGCAGAATGTATGTCCCTCCACCACATCTGAGAGGCAAATTAATCTCATGAGCTCACACATCACCTGCTACAGGACATCCAGGTACTCGATGTATGTATGACTTCATCTGTGAAAAGTACTGGTGGCCTAACATGGTCCCTGATGTAAATAATATTCTTCATCCTGCTCAACATGTGCATAAACAGAAGTGCCTCAGAACTTCCTGGCTGATAAGTTCTTGCCTCTGCCCACATCTCAATGTCCTTGATTGCACATCGCCCTCAACCTTGTCACTGACCTACCTGAATCATGCAGCAACACAGTGATCCTGGACATCACTGACCTCTTCTCCCATTCTCTGTGACTCATCCCACTGCTTGCACTCCTCACAGAATTTGAATGGACAGAACTGGTCTTGAATCATGTATTCAGACACTATGACCTCCTGGAGGATGTAGTCAGAGCTTGCAACCACAGTTTACATCATGAGTATGGGCTAGTTTCATGGAAAAACTAGGAGCTACAGTGTCACATCAAGCTGTCATCCACAGTCTAATGGGCAAGTAGAGTGCATAAATTAGGAAATTGGATGGTTATTGAGAACAATCTGTTCCAAAAATCAAGGAGACTGGTCACTACCCTTCTACCCTGAGGAGCAAAGCTCCAGGAGCAAAGGAGCAAAGCAAAGCTCCTCAGTTATGCCAGAAGATTGGCTCTGGCTCTCAACATGAGACATCAGAGGGTTACTGGGCTGCAAGAAACTCAACACATGCTATATGGGTTAAAGCACTCAGCCAAATAAACCTTGCCACCTACAAACTGGATCTCCCATGACACTGTCACATCTCACCATCCTACCACAACTGAAAGGAGTCATTTCATGCCCTCTGGATTCAGAATCACCTCCCATCATACCCACCACACCTCAGGACAGCCAGGATACACTGTCAAGGAGATTTTATGCCCATGCAGAAGGGGAGGCCACCTCCAATGTCTGGTCAACTTGGAAGGATACAGCTCAGAAGAACAGAGCTGGATGCCTGCTCATGACATCCTTGATCCTCTCCTCACTGAGACATTTTATGCCAGATCCCTGACAAACTCCACTCCCCATGGGATGCCTTGCAAGACATCTGTCATGCATGGACCTGCTTCCATTTCCCATGAACCCCATGCATGGGACTCCATTTCCCATGAACAAGACCCATGATTCCGCCTTAGACCCATGATTCCGCCATGAAGGCAGCCCTAAGAACATTGACAGCAAAAGTATCAGGCCATCAGAGCAGCAAAGTGCGTACATGACCAGAGAATACACAGCCACTTCCAGGACAGTGGAGACATGTGGCCATTACCAACTACACAATGACAACACCTGCTTGTGACATTGATGCCACCCTACCAGATGTGCTTAACAACTTCTATGCATGGCTTGATGCACAGAACGAAGTAACAATGAGGAAGGCCACCCCTTCTCATAACAACCAGGTGCTGAGTCTTACCACAGCTGATGTGAGGAAAACTCTTCACAGAGTTAACCTACGGAATGCTTCTGGACCACATAACATCCCAGTGTGCCCAGAGAATGTGCAGACCAGCAGACCTCACTGACATCTCCCTGAATACTGCTGTCATTCCAAAGTCCTTCAAAAGCCAGCACCATCATTCCCATGCCAAAGAAGTCCTCAGTGTCCTGCCTCAATGACTATCATCACATTGCACTCACACCCATCACAATGAAGTGCTTCGAGAGCCTCATCATGAGGCACATCAAGACGCTGCTGCATGCCTCACTGGACCCCCTGCAGTTTGCCTATTGTCCCAACTGATCTACAGAGGATGCCACAAGCAATACTCAGCACCTGACTTGGAAGCTGAGCCTGTTGGGCTTGAACACCTCTCTCTGAAATTGGATCCTGGACTACCTGACTGAGAGACCTCAGTCATTCTGGATTGGGAACTGTATCTCCAGTACCACCACACTGAGCACTGGGGCCCCCCAGGTCTGTATACTCAGTCCACTACTGTTTACTCTGCTGATGACGGTGCAGCAATGTACAGCTCAAACCACATTATAAAGTGAGCTGATGACACAACTGTGGTGGGTCTCATAAGCAAGAACGACGAGTCAGCATACAGAGAGGAGGTGCAGCAGCTAATGGACTAGTGCAAAGTCAACAGACTGAAGATTGTTAAGAGCACCAAATTCCTTGGTGTTCACCTGGTGGAGAACCTCTCCTGGTCCCTCTACACCAGCTCCATAGCCAAGAAAGCCCAGCAGTGTCTCTACTTCCTGTGAAAGCTGAGGAAAGCTCATCTCCCACCACCCATCCTCACCAACTTCTACAGAGGGATTATTGAGAGCATTCTGCACATCTGCATCACCGTCTGGTATGGAAACTTCACCGTATTGGACCGCAAGACCCTACAGTGGATAGTGAGAACAGCTGAGAAGATCATTGGAAGCCTCTCTTCCCTCCCTCACAGACATTTACCACAAACGCTGCATCCACAAGGCAACCAGCATTGTGGATGACCCCACACACCCCTCAAACACACTCTTTACCCTCATGCCATTGAGCAAGAGGTACCAGAGCATTTGGGCCCTCACTGCCAGACTGCATAACAGTTTCTTTCCACAAGCCATCAGACTCCTAAAAACTCAGGGACTGGACTGGACTGACACACACACACACTCAACAAATACATTCAACTATCACTGCAATGTTTGCACATACAACTTGTATTAGTGCTGAACTGTCTTGTTTTGTGATGTCTGCACTGCCATCAGTGTCTGCACATTGCACACATACACTTTATGTGGTCTTCTTTGCTGTCTTGCAATGTTTGCACATTTTTGCATACATGCGCGTTATATGGTTTTCTGCTGCACTTTTGTAATTCTGTGTTGTCTTATATGTAGCACCTTGGCCCACACATGGACTCAGACACAGACAAACTCCTATGAGCTCACACCCTCTGATGTGACACTCCTGTGCTCTAAATCTCTGGACTTCTAATTGGATGCAGGTGTATCCAATTAACACACACACACACACACACACACACACACACACACACACACACACACACACACACACACACACACACACAC
>JAQQZR010000012.1:27837339-27850209 GCA_030068235.1 Notoglanidium macrostoma | reverse complement strand
TGACTAAATACGTTATTGTCAGTAAACATATAAATGTCTATTTCTCAGAGTTCCTACGTGATGCAGTAAAACCAAAAGTATATTTGTGCAAATCAGTAGGTACCTGTCACAATCAGCAAAACTTTTCAGGAAGCAAGACTTTTAAAAAAGAAATTGTTGTGCAGTGCTATGGATGGAGCTAAAATCTTGAAGGCGGTAGGTCTCCAGAAACCGGGTTGATGAGGGCTTAAACAATAATTTTTTAAATCTTGTTCTGCATTTTTTTCAAATTATTTGTACATGTAGGAAACTTCGGAAAATACACTATTCGTTCTTCAAAACACACATTTGAAGTCTATTTTCCAAATAAAGCACAGAGCATCAAAGATTTTTTAAACCAGGGATATGATATTGCATAGATAATGGGGTTTATAAAGGCATTACTATAAAACAGACACATTAAATAATTTATGATAACATTAGAGTCTGGAACATTCTCGATATTCACTAAAAATATATACCATGGAATCCAGCACACCAAATACACAAACACAACAGTGCCTAATGTTTTTGTGGCCTTCATCTCTGATTTCCAATTTCTCTGGTTTAATGCAGGTTTTGCGGAACCAGAAATAACCTTTGCATGTCTCAGGGCAACTGTGAGAACTTTGACATACAGAATTATGATCAATAAATATGGAACTATGAAAATGAATACAAAGTCAATAAGACCCCAGGTGTTGTTGATGGGAATGGCACATGCTTGAATGCAGATCACCTTTGTTCGACCTTGTTCTGAATTTCCAATGTACAGCATTGAGAGATTATAAAGGAGGGATAAGGTCCAGACAAACCCCACACACTTCAGCACCACTCTAAAGGACATTTTTGCAACATAGTGAAAAGGGTGGCACAAGGCAAAGTATCGATCTATCGCGATCAGCACAACATTGTAGAGGGAAACTGTGCCAACAATGGTGCTGATGAAGTTATAAACAGGACACAGTCTTTTTGTGTGGTATGAACAAACATCAACAAACATAACACACTGTAAAGGCATCATTAATCCTCCAACTAAGAAATCTGACATGGCCAAAGACAAGATGACAAAGTTAGTTGCCGTGCGAAGCTGTTTGGAAATAGTGATAGATACGATTACAACCATGTTTCCACCTACAGTAAGCAGAGAAACCACTGGAAAAAAGAAAAACACAATCAAATTGCTGTGATTCAAATGAAATAATTGGAAGTCAGAGGAGCAGCTTATGTTCCATGATGTGATGCAATGATTATCAAAATGAGCAAAGACCGTCTTGCTGTAATCTTCCATGAATCCAGAATCCTTATTCCTTCATCCTGGGTTTTATAAACACAGACCCAAGCACACAGACCTTGGATCAATGTAAGGCTCTTTTTGTACACACCAATAACACACGTCTGAGGGGGCTAAGGATTGTATAGAGGGAATTCATCATCATGAAGGCAGAATATTATTTTTGTATATTATTCACCATGGATATTGTGCTATTGTGTGGCAGCCAGTTAGATACCACTTGCTGAAATAAGCAAAATCATGCCTCTGCTTGAACCAGATATAAAAAAATAGTATATGTTAGCTTTTTACATTCCAGCCATGTTCCTCATTCCGTCACTCACCAGAATAAAAGTTAAGATCTCTGAGCCACTCCTGGTAGGCCTGGAAGTCAATTGCTAACTAACCTGCAATGGAAGATTAAAACAGCAAAGAATTCTGACCATTGTTTGCTAACACGCCTAGCTATATGCTATTAAATCAATCTATCAATTATAATGTATAAATATAATACTACTGTAAACTTGTGCATGGCTGGTATGACAATAAAGTCCCACTTGACTTAATCTATTATTTTAGTCATTTCTATTCTGTGCTTATTACATTCTTAGTGAAAATTTTCCGTCTTCAAGTACCTCAATTAGTAATTTGTTATCGCAGCGATCTAGCATACCTAGCAACAATTTGGGCGCACTTTAGTTCCTTTCCACTTAAACAAGTTGGCAACCCAAGTTACAAGATGGATGCTACAGTCAAGGTCACGTGTTTGATATATTTTACAAAAAAAATACATTCAGTTTGACTTTTGCAGGATAATTTATTGCCTTAAAATAGCATCTTTAATAGAGAGTGCAAGGATAATGGACACATTCTGTATCAGTGGGCATGTATGTTCAACGTGAGCACACACAACACGGTACGCACGAGTGTAAAGAGTTGATTCCGCACCTGAGTGCACCGAGAGACACGCTCCACATTTTTTACTCGAATGGCCTTTCATCAATGGATCCTGTAGTTCCACTTTCAAACACTGGGTGACAAAGATGAGAGAGTATCATTTAAAAAAGAAAGAAAATACCCTCCAGCATAAAACATTTTACGTATTAGTTTTTTGTAAGAGTGGCACACAGTTGGAGAGCCTCACTGCAAGTCAGTTATCTGACTGCACTTGATGATGTAAGGAGCTTTCAGATGCCCTGTCCAGTTAGCAAGTTGTAGCTAACGGGCTAGTATTAGCAGTGAAAGTTAACATTCACAAATAGGACTTTGTCTCTAATAATGTTCACATTGGCTATCTAGTTACAGTTCACTGTCAACATTTGGGAACATGAGCAAAAATCCTGTCAAGTTAGCATAGCTAGTGTTAGTATTAAATATTATGCATATGAATGAATTGATAATCCTCTCAGAAATTCTGTTAGTTGGGTTAGCGAGGCTTAGAATATTTATTAGGAAAACCTAAACATTAGCTAGCTAGTTAGGGTTAGCAAGTCCTCTTAGAAATCCTGTCATGTTAGATTAGCTGGCATGATCAGATTATATTATTATAAGTATATTTATGAATAGAATTTATTCATAAGAGACTTTAAGAGAATGTTAAGAGAATAAAAAAAAAACTATATTCTTAGAGAATATAACATTCTCTAAGAAATTGTCGATTTTGCCCATTTTAGCCATTTGACTTGTAAAGATTATGAACAACTCTCAGAGGAATTCTGTAGCCAATCTAGCTAGCAAGATGAAAATGATGAATACAGTGAACACTACTATAAGCTCAGGCTTTTGGGTAAGATGGTTACGGTCAAGCTTATTGCTTATACCGTAGGCTAAGCTTCCTGTGACAATTGTGAACCTTCTTCATATTAGCTAAGTTTTTTTTTCTCTTCTATGAAAGTAGAAAACCTTGCAGCTTTTACTTATTGTAGTCAGGTTATTTTACAGTTCCTTCCTCCTCCAAAAAACATGCCAGTAAGTGTGAATGCATGTCTGCATGGTAGCCTGTTATGGACTGGTGTCCTACACTGGGGGAATTCCAGCCTCACAACAGCTGTTCATAGAGGATAGACTCTGGATCCACCATCACACTCACCAAGATAAAGCAGTAACTGAAGATGAATGAGAGAAAAAAGATACATAACAAAAAATGTAAGTGGAGACAAAACAGAAAGGTAAGTGGAGAAAGGTTAGAAGCATTACAGATACACTCCTATCTCACTCTCTCATGAGCAAGTATAAATTTATAAATTTCAAGGGCTTAAGTTCTTGCCATGACAAAATTGAATATAATTAAACTTTAATAAGCTGTACTGTCAGCCCAAACTTAATGTATAAGTAGTAATGTAATGTAAATGTAAAAGCAGTAATGTATTATGTTGTTGTTTAAAAACAACAACAAAACAAGCATTTTTTAAAGTGCACAGAATGAGCTTTGAATACTCCTCAACTCCCATTACATGGGCATAAGCATTAGCATTAAAATAATACTAAATAATAAGAACCTTGGGTTTACTTGAACAGAGATACAAAATAATTCTCGAAGGAAAAAAAAAAAATTTCTTTAGATACGCTATAGAGTCTTAATTTCGGCAAAGATATTGTTCTTCATTTAATAATGTAATTTTCTGCATTAAACTATATCTAGATTACTATAAACCATATAATAGTACTGCAGCACTGAACAGGTTTAATTATTGAATTTGGGAACCTAGAAATAAGATATCAAATAATTAAGAAAAATTTTTTTCTTACAAACATGCAAATTAGCAGTTAAATTAAATTATGTTGAAATAAGTTTTTTTCTGATTTTCAACAAACAACATATTTCACTGGATATAAAGTTTATTGTGACAGCATTATCTAATAGCATAACAGCAATGATCTTAAAAGAGCATGAACTGTTGCCGATTTTTCATCACTGTGTTCCATAATACCAATATATCTTACATGGTTCCCAATTGTATTTGTGTCCATGGCACAACCGTTTTTTTAACGATTGATGAAATAGCACACTACACACATTTACTTCAATTTCCAGCACTCTAGTATCTATTCTGACAGTACCAGTTCTGCTTTTTTACTTTCACTTCCTCTAATGGAATACTATTTACAGTGCTTCCTGTAAATGTTTTAACCTTGCCCCGACACTATACACAAATGATTGTATATAGCATGTCCCTGAAATACAAAATGATATGAATTATGGTTATAAAGACCAATAAAAAAACATTATCCAGTAACAATTCTCTCTAACAGAATCACTGAAGCACCAAGTTGCTTGAGCTTTTCAGGTGAAAAAGGTATTTTACAATGATAATCTTAAATGCCTTCTGAAAACGCGGATAGAAAAATCCATAGATCAAAGGGTTAAACATGGAATTAAAGTAACCAAACCAGACCAGTGCATCAAAAACATCAAGTGGGGTTGAAAAGTTGAGAAATGGATCAAGAACAGTAGTGAGAAAAAAAGGCAGCCAACACAAAAGGAAAACACCCATAACAATACCTAGAGTTTTAGCTGCTTTTCTCTCCCTCTGATCAGATACTTGGTTTTTTGCCTCATGAGATGTGAGCGCAGCGGTTCTGTCAGAAATTAATCTCGCTTGTTTTCTTGCAACATGAAAAATTTTAAGGTACAAACAGGTCATTATAGCTCCTGGAATATAAAAGTTAAGAAGTGGTGCGATAACACCCCATTCCTTGTTAAAAATCAAAGCACAGTTTCCAACACAGGTGTTTAGCATTTGTTCATCCAGACCAGCAATATTAATTTTGGAAAACACAATTCCAAAGCTGAACACGAAAGAAAAAATCCAAACAACAGCGATGCACACTGCCGCATTGCCATTTGTCACTTTCATCTTATAAGCCAGAGGGTCGGTAATGGCCACGTACCTGTCAATAGAAACCAAACACAGGTGCAGGATGGAGGCAATACTTAGTGTCATGTCTAAACTGGAATGAATTTGACAAAACAGATCTCCCAAGAACCAGCAGCCTTCCACCCATCGCACCATACTGAAAGGCATGACCAGACAGCCCAACATGAAGTCCACGAAGGCCAAGGATAGGATGATGAAGTTAGTAGGCGAATGTAGCTGTTTGAAATGGGAAATAGTGATGATGACCAAGAGATTCCCAAAAACAGTCATAACGATAGCCGTTAGTGTTAAGATGTACATGGCCACTCTAATGACCAAGAAACGGGTTGATTGGAGACAGGAGGCAGGCTGGTGTGGGAAGCAGAGCAGCAAAATCTCCTCATCAGTGCTATTAATGAACAGTGTGTCCATCCAAACAAATTCAAAAGTGTCCTTTACAAGTAAAATTCTGTTCAATTATATGAGTATCAATAAATATGTAAACTACAAATGATAACACTTGAAACAAAACTCATTAAATATACTTTAGCGGACAGATCACATCAACATCTAGCAGATATCCTTTGCATGCCCACAAAGATGAAAACAAGACACTGCGCCTAGCTAATTTATATATTTTGGTGTTTAAAAAGGCAACCAGTAGAAATGCTTTGGTATGACATCATATTTGCATGAAGGTCTCATTGTCCTTGGAGAAGGTTTGATTATAATTAGTTAGCAACCCCAATGTTGTTGCCAGCTTTCTTGTCTAATTTTGCCTGTTCTGGGTTTTCTGCCAATTAGGTATTGACGAATGTTAAGTAAAGTTTATCCTTGTGCAATACAGAATTACAACATATATAAGAAACAAAATAAGATAATACAGCAATACAATAATCTTACCAACACCCAAATACTGTACATATAAATAATGATTTAAAGTTTACAGGTCAACAATAACTCAAATAAGTGCACAATGTAGACTACAAAATCAGTCAGGCAAAATGAAAAAGTAAGATCTGAAATGTTCAGTTTTTGTGATGTAGTACAAATGATTTTGAAATGTGTTGTATTACTTACTGTGTAGAATATGTAGTTTATATTCTTACATACAAACACCAACACTGATCCACACACAGATACACACATACAGCTTTATTATGGTTTCTTGGCTTTCTCTTGCTCACAGCTCTCTCGCTCCCTTTACACCTTTAGACGTTTTAGCCTTTTTGCAACACAGAACACACTCATTAGTCTTTATTTGTCACAGCTGCAACTCCTTTCCACTTCCTTCCTGCAGCTTCACTCTTAACTCACAGCCCGGTCCTCAAGCCTACCTCTGGCTTCCACATACCCCCACTGTCTGACGTAGGCTGCAAAGCCGTCCAGCCTGCTGCCGACTGTGCCCAGGTAGTATCAGAGGATGAGGACTGCCCACTTGGTGGCCAGTCCCTCCTTTCCAATGGTGATGTACTTTCTCCCGTGCTGAGAGTTGCTGGATGATGTTCAGCACGGGGTGCTCCACCAGGGACAATATGGCCCCCAGCCCTCTGTCTGATGTGGTCAGGTGCAAAATAAAGGGGAGAGAAATGTTAGTAGAGTGTAGTGGTGGCCCGCCAAAGAGTGCAGCTTTTACCTGAGTAAATGGGTATTGGCACAGCTGCATCCACTGGAGCGGATGTTTTGCTCTCTTTTTAGTAAGATCAGTCAACAGGCTGTTGACAGCTGAATAGTGAGGCACTAACTATGAAAATAGCCAGCCTGCTCCAGTAACTGTTTCACATCCTTTTTGGTCCTGGGTCTCGTCCAGTCCACAATTGCTATTGTCTTATCAATTTGGGGGTGCACCTGCCTTGGCTCTGCCATAAGCCCTGCGCATATCATGGACTTCAGAACAGCCCTTAGATGCTGTATGTGCCACTGTCAATCATTACTATAGATACAAATGTCATCTAGGTAGGCAGCGGCATAGGTCTGGTGTGGATGGAGGATTCCGCCCATGAGTCCCTGAAACATTGTTGGGGGTCCCCGAATATATGACGATATATCATGTGAGAAAATGACTATTGTTTTATATTATACTCTACCATTTATTTTGTTGGGTCACAAATCACTCTCTCACACTCAATATTTTTTTGTCATCTGGACGGATTAATTGGGATGCGACTGCCGCTGTTGTTCCGATTCGGGCTGCTAGGCACTGTTAATGCTTGGCCCATACCAGCTGTATAGCGTGTGCATGATGTCTATGTCACTGAGTTGCTCTGGCTCGCAAGCATGTGTTTGTCCACACAGTGCTGTGACACTGCTACAGCTATCTGTCTACATTGAGTTTGGCTTTGATAATGGCCATCAACAATAGAATGTTTGGTACCATTTCATGATACTGTTAATTTATTATTTATTATTACTAATTATTTAGTTTAGACAAACAAAGGTTAAGAAATGTGTGACCAGTTTTGTTTATCCTTGTTCTGAGTGCGAGAGCAAGAAAGGGAGAGAATGTATGAGAAAACTAGTGTCCTTCACTTTATGTTCTGTTAACTTATCAACATAAGTTGATAAAGACAGGCCAACATGGTCAAGCCAGGACAACAACAGTCGCTTCCCCACTTCTGAGGAGGCGGGGCTCACTGACAGACAACAGTCACGGAGGCAGGGCTGAGAAACCTGGCACTGTTGAAGGGTACTGATCATCTACCCTCTGGCAGAAGATGGTGAGCTATAAAGGGCTTGGGGCGGCATGTGCAGGTTAAGTAAGGAGGCAAGAGAAGTCATAATGTGTTCCTCCATGTCTCTTACATATCATATCCTAGACTCCTAGTGAGAGCCAATGGCCAGAGTTTACGGTCTTGAGACCCAACGGAGAGCCGCTTCGCTGTACTCTGCTGACCTCGCCTAGCATTGCTGCCTCTCCCGCTACAGCCCTGGCCACGCTAACCCAAGGACCGCCATGGGAGCTACTTATACCCACCAAGCACCATCACCATCACCTGCATTCCCTGCGCATCCCACGCACCTGTTTGATGTGTGTTTGCACTGACTAAATAAATGCCAATTTTGGCTTATCGACCCCTCCGTCTCCAGCATCTTTGTGTTGTCCCCTGTTTCCCTGCGCACACAGGTTCAAAGTCACTTCAAAGTTGACATCTCCAACTTGTAGTGTGACCTTAAAGGGCCTTAACACTTGAGAAGCAATTTAGAGCTAGACATTGGGAGTAAAATGAGTACTTTATCTAGGCGAGAATTTCCACACCTGAGCTCTCCTATTATACAGCCAGGTGTTCTTGTGTTTGCAGAAAATGCTCTTGTGTTCGCTTACCTAGTTTGTGGAGTGTTGCTCTCAAGCTATAAGAACATATTGAATTTAGTTTTTGCTGGATGAAGGTCTTTCCTCCCAATTTTTGTGAATAAGATCAGAGGGGAGGAGCAAATTTTATGAATAAGATCAGAGACCTTCCCAGCCCCTGTGTTTGTATCTGGCATGGAGCCGACATCAATGCTGTGCTGGCTTCCCCCAGCACTTGGCTAAGGCATGATCCATTTGCAAATGTGCTGTTCACTAATGGTTTATACCCCAAATTTGTCCCCAACATTGGCAGATGGGTTAGGTGGGGATTAACTGCCACCTCTACACAAAGTTTTTCACCCCTGTAATTGAATCATGATGGACAACAGAGTGTGCCTGTGCAGATCCTCGTGTATACACCTCACCTTCACCTAGCACGCTGTTACCAGTGCCTCTCCTTGAACCAGTCATTGGCATATTAAGGTCTGATTGCACACCAAATCCAACAAAGCATGGTAGCTACCACCTTGGATACTTACAGTTATGCGGTATGTCTTAGCTGTATTGTGAGCTGTCTGCAGCGCTTCAGGGATCCATACCAACATCCCCACCTCTGACATATGGAATTGGTTTTGGAAGTGCCCGGGCTTTAGTCCTGCATCTGTGGCCCTGTAGCCATGCACCTGTGAAGGAGAATTGGAATGGGCGGGAGACCCTGGGTTTGCAGAACTGACTTTGTGTCAGCCTCGGATATTGTGGAATAGGGACGAGGGAAGGGCAGGGAAACAAAAGGAAAAATGAGACACAGAGAGATCTGGAGAACGGAGGGGGTGCCCATCTGCCACAGGAAGTGCCTCCAAATTCTCTGTGGCCAACTGGATCACCTCATCCATAAATGCCGGGTGGTGGCATTGGACCCGTTCTGCTGCTGCTTCCAGTAGTTGGAAAATGAACTGCTCCAGTACCACTACAGTGATTATATCCTCAGTGTTGTGCTCCTCTGCCAGCAACCATTGCCAGCAGGCGTCCTATAGCTGCTGTGTAAAGGTGAAGGGACAGCCAAACTCATCCAGTGTCAGAGAGCAGAATCTCTGATTGTGTTGTTCCAGGGTAGGTCTGACCTGCTGCAGAATGGCCTGTTTCAGATTTCAGTACTCCAGCATGTTGGCGGTAGACAAGTACTGGGCCACAAGCTGGACTACCTCTGACAGGAGTGGCAATAAATGCATCTTTCCACTTCCCACTTCTCCTATGCCCATGCTGGGAGGTCCATGGTGAACCACCATTGCTCTGGAGATCTCTCAAAAAAATTCCAATCTTTTTCCTTCTGTATGTTGGCACTTCCATTGTTGTACCTCATCTTCTTGTTACCTCCCATTTTTTACCATTAGCACCTGTCTTTAATTGAGGCAGTGGTGGCTCAGTGGTGCAGGCTGTGGTTTACTGATTGAAGGTTGGGGGTTCAAGTTCCAGCACTGCCAAGCTGCCACTACAGGGCCCTTGAGCAAGACTCTCTGCTCCAAGGGCACCATATCATTGCTGATCCTGCACTCTGACCCCAACTTTCAAAGAAGCTGGGAAATGCGAAGAAAAGAATTTCACTGTGCTTCAATGTACATGTGACAAATAAAGGCTTCTTCTAATCTGATACTTATAATTATTATTAGTCATCATTATTTTTAATTTGTTTTTATTTGTTCTTCAGCCACAACAGTATCAGGAAAACATGAGACAAATACAAATGCCTTCCATGCATGGTGCCATGGTGGTACAGCAGATAGTTTACAGCTCCAAGGTCCAGAGTTCACCCCAGTTTTCTCCCTCCTCTGCAAATCATGCGATTATTTGAACAGGCTGTGTACCAGTACAGACCACCAGGTCTTGCCCTGACTGCCACTGTGTACAATCACAAAATTTTAAGGTCATGATCTTAAAGATGAAGATCATTACATTATGTCTGGAAGAATGTGTTGTGCTTTTGTAAAAGTAAATATGTATCATAAATTTACTGTATTGTTTAATCAATCTTGTACGTTTCCTCTTCATCTTCTTTTGCATGCAGACCCACCATTTAAATATATTGTCATTTACTTTAAGTCTTTTACATTAGTGTGCAATATTGACTGTTGAGTTTCAACCAGTAATGTTAATAATTGAAATTGAACATTAAAACTTTGCGAAGTTGCAATATTATGCAAGATGAATAACACAATGCAAATTTAACACTTGGAATTCACTCCAGACCTTTTATCTCCTTAAGTTGTCATGAAATAATGAGGAAACAGACTATAACTGGCCATGAAACTGCTTGTCATTCACATGTCCAATTACTTTTGAGCCTCTAAAAATGGGGGTACTGTGTGAAAAATGGCTGTAATTTCTGAAAGCTAAATACAATACCTTTGTTAAACCCAACATCTTCTTGATGTATTCACGGATGTTCCTTGTTTCATTCTGGATAGTGGCTCCGACACTCACTAATCCACATCCCCCTTCTGACCATTGTTCGTAGAGTCTCAGGAAGCTGAACTTTGGATGGAACTCTCTGTGCATCGTGAGGAGTTTCCATGTGTAGACATCAGAGGCATCTATTTCCTCCTGTGGCCAGTTCACTATTCCAGTTGGGTATCTGATGGTTGGTAGGGTGTACATGTTGATGGCTTGGATCTTGTTCCTACCATTTAACTGGCTTCTGAGCTCCCGTAGGACCCTATGGAGATATTTGACTGTGGATGATCTCCTTCCTTCTGATTCCCATTGGCCTGTAAGATACCAAGGTAGTTGTAGCTGTCCTGTATATGTGCTATTTTGCCTGCTGGTAACTCTGCTCCCTCAGTTCTGACTATCTTCCCTCTCTTGGCCGTTTATCATTTATCCAGTCTGAATGACATCTCGATGTCCTTGCTGTAGATTTTGGTGTGGTGGACCAACTTGATTTCATCCATGTACAGGAGGTGGCTGTGGTTACTCCACTTCTGAACTTGTATCCATATCCACTCTTTGTGATAATGTGGCTGAGCGGGTTATATATATATATAATATGTGCGTGTGTGTGTGTATGTATATATATATGTATATAGTATCGTGCACTCCATTTTTTGAAGTAAGGAAGTAAGGATAACAAAAATAATGGCATTAAATCTATCTACTTAAAAGAAGAATACTACAACAAGCAGTGAACAGTAATAAAGTAAACAAATACAGCATTTGGTGTGTCAACCCTTTGCTTTTTTCTTAAATAGTAGGCCCTGAAACAATATGTACATTTTTATAAAGAAATGAGCTGGTAAGATTTGCTGGTATGATGCTAATTACTGAGCGTCTTGGAGAATTTGCCACAACTCTTCTGGAGACATTGACTGCTGCACTTGCTTCTTTTTTTTTTTTTTTTGCAGCAAAACCAAGGAGCCTTCATTATGCTGTTTTCTGTCTGAAAAGTGATCTCTGACATAATCTGTTGCTTTCTTTACAGACATACAAATGTTTTCATATGCAAATAATTTTTTGTAAAAGTAACATTTGGAAATCTAACATGAGTCAATGATGCAGAATTCAAAAAATAAATATAAAACAAATTGTACTAAAAAATAGGGTGGCTCAACACTTTGTCACAGTACTGTATCTATATTATATCTGTTATATATATTATATTATATTATATTATATTATATTATATTATATTATATTATATTATATTATATTATATTAAAACAAGTTTCTACAATATAATAAGTTACATATAATATTGACAATTATATATAAGTATGTGTGGTACGGTGGTGTGGTGGTTAGCACTGTCGCCTCACAGCAAGAAGGTCCTGGGTTCGATCCCCGGGTCACCCAATGTGCCTTTCTGTGTGGAGTATGTATGTTCTCCCTGTGCATGCGTGGGTTTCCTCCAGGTGCTCCGATTTCCTCCCACAGTCCAAAGACATGCAGATTAGGTCAACTGGCTACTCTAAGTAAGCACTTGTTTAGATTCACATTAGCATCGGAGAGTGAGCAGTTAAGGTTCACACAGTGTTAACCTTCCTTATTTAATAACGATTCTATATTATTGTCTTTTACCCATGCCAATACTTAATAGTGATTTAAAATGTGTAAAACTCCATGTGTTCAAAAGCTTGATTAGCAGTGTATTTATGTTCTGAAAGTGATATAATCAAAATCCACTGGCATATCTCCCCACTTTCCTGATAAATATTATTGTTTTTAAGACTTTGTCTTAAGAACTTATTAACATGGCCAATTTGTGGATTAAAAGGCCAATAGTTGAAGTAGTATTTGGGGTTTGGAATGCCATCTGTGTCATTCAAAAATCAAATATATTTTTGCTTTCAAGCTGCATACACTTTTATGTCAGAAGAATTTGGAGCAAATATTTTCAGTGTAACCATGAGATACAGTGTTTTCCTGAACCATGGATAGAAAAG
>JAQQZR010000012.1:27810025-27825885 GCA_030068235.1 Notoglanidium macrostoma | reverse complement strand
AATATAAGAAAAAATCATGACAAAACTGAAGATTTCTCTGAAATGGTACGTGATGGGTAAATTTTGATGTGATATTCATGATCAGGACCCAAAAATCTATAAGAAACACCCAACAGTGTTTATGAAGCAAAAACTTTGTTATGCAGTGTAACAAGCATTTGCCAAAAAGTGAATTCTAATATGAATTAGCATATTGTCAGCATATCGCTGAAAAAAAAGGCCATGGCAGACAATGCAGTAGGCTAAGGGGTAGCATGAAAAGGGGCAAAGTTTGATTTGTTTTGATTTGTTTGTCCCTGGAGCATTTGAGCACCAAAGACTGGATCGATTGACCAGTGTGCTCGCTCCGCACCTCTCCCAGGAGGCAGTTTCCATCACGGTAAGTGAGAGCACTTTTCTTCAATACAAAAAGTTGTATTGTGATGACGTAAGCGCTCCTAGGAGCAGAGAGTTTCACCCAGATCAGTGCGGGCGAGGGGAGAGGGGAAAATCACTCCTGGGTGCAGTATGAGGCAATTGTTTACACCCTAAATTGCCCACATGTCAGAATGTAAGTATGAATGGTTGTTTGTCTGTGTGTTAGCCCTGCAATAGATTGACATGCCCAGGATGTACCTCACTTCTCGCCCAAAGTCAGCTAGGATTGGCTCCAGCATCCCCATGACCCTGATTGATAAGCAGTATAGAAAATGGGATGGATGATGTCAACTGGAACTGAGCTATTTCTTATTAAACATGTTGATGTATTGTTGGTGAATTCCAGTATATATATATTCAACAGTACCTGCACTGCTTCCAATACTTAAAAATTTACCAGAGGTCTGCAAATTAACGGTGGTTGATAACATTTCACACATCATTCAGTGATGTTTCAGACTGTGGACATTTTTACCAATGTCCTGCCATACACCCGATATAACTTCTCAAATATTGCAATACAGAAGACTTTGCTGATGACATACGGACATTTTGTACCACTTAGTGTTGCCTGTATTTCTCTTTACAGCAGTTTCACAATAGCAATGATTTGGGGCACTTTCTCTTTGCTAGCTGGTGTCCAAGAGCATTGTAAATGTTTGCACAGTAATGGTACAGGTACCCCCAATTTTGTACCTCCCTGCTGGTTTGATTGACATCCTTTGTGTGCATTCTGTTGTTTTGACTCACACACATGATGTTTTTGATACGGTTCCCTTTATTCTGCCTATATTTAACCCAAATCATCTTGTTATGTTGCTGGATGAGCTATATCTGTAACACGCTCCTTAACATTTACTCTCACACATGAAACACCTTTTTAATGCCGTATAGCAGCTGTATGCATTGAAAATCTATGAGGCATTCGGCATTCCTGGCAGATGTGTGGACACATTGACCAAAATAAAGATGTTATTAGAAGCACAGTGGGAAAAATACACATTTCCCCAAACCTTATATATAAATACAAACATTATTTAGAAGCACATCAAAAATATTCACTGAGTAAACTCATTTTATGAATAAAAGGAAAAAAAGCATCTCGCACTAGCATCAGAAGCCTTTGATCTGGAATAAGGCCTTGACTACTATAAAACACTGACACGTATGTCCATATTGTCCAAGTCATTAGATGGCTTTCTGAAAAATGAAAGTCATTTCTACTCTATCAAGGTTGTTCGAGCCAAGATATGAGATATGGCTTATCCAGTTATTATAGTGTACCCAAATAATAACTGCATAACAATTAAAATACAATTTGTACTTTTTAATCTATTTTAAGCAGTAAATACTTTTCATTTGTACAATTATTACAGTATTAACAATTCTTTTAAGCCGCATAGACTTTTATGTCAGAGGAGTTAGGAGCAAATATTTTTAGTGTAACAATGAGATACAGTGTTTTCCTGAACCATGGATAGAAAAGGCCATATATGATGGGATTGAAGGTTGAATTAATGTAAGCCAACCAGTCAAATATTTCATAAATAATTGCAGGAGTAGTAAAATTGTAAAGAGGATCAACAATAGATGTAATGAAATATGGCATCCAGGATAAAATAAATGCACCTACAACAATCCCAAGCGTTTTTGCTGCTTTTTTCTCACGTTTCACCTTTTGGGATATCTTGGTTGAAGTCACATCAGTTCTTCCCTGTTTTGTGACCTCTATTTTTCTTGCATGGCTTTTTGAAACTAAAAATATCTGAGCATACAGACCAATCATAACACAGATCGGCAAAATAAAAAAAATAATTGCACATATAGTAGCACATGTTGTATTAACCAAAAGGGAACAATTTCCAAAACAATCTGTAGATGCAATATAATCTTCTAAGTGTGCTTCATTTGCTCTTGTACCAACAGTACTGAAAGCGTACACTGCAGCCAAAATCCAACTCAGAGCTGCCATAAAACCTGCGACAGGTAGAGTTATTCTTGTAGGGTACTGAAGTGGATAGCACACAGCTTGATGTCGATCTGCAGCAATAGAAATCAGGTGAAAGATTGATGCACCAGTGAAGAGAAAGTCAAAATTAGTATGCCAATAACAGAATTCTTTTCCAAAGTACCAGCAGCCATCCACAGTCCTGATCATGCTGAAAGGCATGACTGTGATTCCCAGAAGCAGATCCACCAGAGCCAGAGACATCACCAAAATGTTTGTAGATGTGTGAAGTTGTTTGAAATGAGCTACAGAGATGACGACCACAGAATTCCCTACAATTGTAATGGCTATTGCAAACGCCAGTATCAAATATATCACAGATTTCGCTGTGACATTATGAGTAATTTTTACACATGAGACATTTGAGTCAGGATAACAGTACTCTATCAAACCTTCTACTTCCAGCAAAGATGAATTTTGAAGTTCCACCATCCTTCAAGCTAATGATGTCAAAAATATAAGATGCTGCTCTTAGATCTACAGTCTCATGTGAAAAGTGATTCTTACTTTAAGAAATGTCCGTAGTTATATTTGCTTACTGGTTAGGTACTGACACCACCTGGGAGATAGTAGTCCAATAGCAACAAAGTTACTTAATCTTTTGACTAACAGGGAACTAGAAACATCTTTGCTACTATGCCATATATGTGAAATGAAGGCCATCTCTTAGTATTTGTGATGTACAAGGTGTGACCAAAAATTTCAGAATCTGTTCTTGTTGCTACCAAATGGAGCATCATGCGTGTGCAACAGTAGTGAGCGGTAACTTTCATGAGTTGGTATGCGGTTTAACATCATGCTGTCAACATTGCGACCTGTCTTACATGTGTTTTTGTCACAACATGCATGTGCACATTTGCGATTTTAAAAAGAGTGGCATTCATGCTTCAAGAGGGGCAGAAGTCATGGTAATCTGATGATCCTAATGCACCCTATGCTCAAAATCGAAAAGAAGTTCGAGGTCCATAGTAAATCGCAAATGTGCATGTGCAGCTTGTGCATGTGCAGCTAACACCGTTCCGGATGGTGATGATGCACCATCATGCAGCATATTGGCTCATGAAAGTTACTTCTTGCTCCTGCTGAATGCACATGACCATGCCACGCTTCATTCATTTGCAACAGGAACAATCTCAGAACTTTTTGATTGCACCTCAAATTAATATGTGTAAGGCTACGTAAAAGAAAATCAGTATTAAATTTTTGGAAGTTTTTGTCAGTTCTGTATAATGAGCACAGACTGGGGCATACAGTATGTTAGGTAAAATTCTTAGTATACATTTTTATACCAGTATTTTTCTAGCCACTAATTTTTTTTAATTAAATTTTGCTGTCATTGTGTCGTGTTTCCCAAGTTAGCATATCAGTTGATCCGTACCCAGCACCCCACCAGCTTTCAGAGACCATTTGTCTGTGCCATTGTCTTCTGTGTCTTTACTTTAGATTTTGGAGAAGGAGCTTCTTTCTTGGATGGCGGCCTCTCAGTCCATGGCGATATAAAAGTCTCTTGACTGTAGATAGTGTTCCAGCTGCATCCAGTTGATAACAAGCCTGTGTCTTGATGGTTCCTGAACTGTTCCTGATCATTTGAACTGAGTTCCACTCAGCTTGGGTTGCTGGATTGGGTCTTCCAGCAAAGTGGCTACACCTCCCAATAACTTGTGCCAATGTGCAGTGGTTTAAATGAATGATATTGAAATCTTCAGTTATTTATAAATGGCTCTAGGAGACCTTAGGGAATTGTGTAGATCTCTGATCCTCTTCTCTGATTTGCACTGAGCTCCTTGGACTTTCCCATTGTGCTGTGTGCTTGGTCAATCCATTCATTGCTGTAAAATAAATGCTTTTATGTTGGCACATAGAAGCTACCAGCCGACGTCAATCATGACTGAGAAGTTACATCAGGAAGTTAGGAGGCCTTGGCCTTGGTAAGTTAAAAGGCCTTGTTAATCTTTTCACAGTAATGGTACTGCTACCATATTTTTGCTAGGATCTAGTCAAATCCTGCTGTTTTATTTGCCATTCTTTGGGTGCATTCTGTTTCCTGACTCACACATAAGCGATGATTGTGGGACCCCCTTTATTCTGGTTTTTAAGCAATAGATTCCCGATCCTACCCTCTCAACATACTTTGAATCTACTATTTTCTATACAGCAATAAAGAATATTGAATATTAAAAATTTGAAGAAATCCCTGTGCCACACATTTCCCAGCTTATGTTGAAATGTGAGTGTTAAATGACTCACTTTTATAAACATGATAGTGTGATTTTATTATTCTGAGCTTTACACCTTTGTTGACCCATTACTGGTGTAATACTCAGTGTAACTTGGGAGTACAACAATTATGCTTATTACATGTTGCCTACCTAATGATTTTATATGACTACATGTTAATGGACTATACTTGTGCCTCGGATTTATTCTTTAATCTATTTGACATTTCAGCAGGTTATTGTAATAGACTGCAATCAGAAAATGATTACAAAACAAATCTATGGGTTGAGTATAAATGCTGTAGATTTGATTATTAATAGAGCTAAGGTCTGTTTGTGACAAGTTCTTGAGTTATGTGAAATATTTTGGCCTAGCAAGTCGAATTGTAACTGAAGTTAGGTGAGATATAATCAGAAAGGCATTTTGTAAGGCATGTGAAAATAATGAAGAAATAATAATTTTATCATTTATAATTGAGTGTTATATTCAATTCAGAATTTTCATTAAAGATAACTATATAACCTTAATCATATGCAGTGAAAGAATGAGACAATGTTTTGATTTGCATAAAGAGACAGCAATAACAGGATGATTTGGCACACACATTAGACTTCTATGCATGAAAAACAATCATAGATACATAAAGTATCTAATCAAATTGAAAAACCCAAATCATCATGTTACTTTCCTGGATGTACCATATCCATAACATGCTCCTTAATATTTACTGTCACATATGAAACACCTTTGTAATGCTGTAGAGCAGGTGCAGTCATTGAAAATCTGAGGCATTCTGCATTCCTGGCAGATTTGTGGACACACTGATCAAAATAAAATTATTATTAGCAGCATAGTGGACAGAAATACATGTTTTCCTATACATTATTTATAAGCACATACATTATTTAGAGGCACATCAAATATAACCACTGAGTAACATTTTGTATGGAAAAAAATTTAAATAAAACCTTTCCTATTCTCATCCTGTCAATTTGGACAAACATCAGAAGCCCACTTTTACTGGAATAGGGCCTTATCTACTATGAAACACTGGCACGTATGTCCATATTGAAAATATCATTGGATGGTTTGCTGAAAAGGAATAGGCCTTTCAGGATTGTCAAGCTTGTGAGACCCAAGACATGATTAATCCAGTTATTATAGTATCCCCAGATAATAACTGCATAACAATTAAAATACAATTTGTACTCTTCATTATTCACATCTGTTGCATGCAATGAATACTTTTTAGTGTTACAATTATTTAAGTATTAACATTTCTTTTAAGCCGCATAGACTTTTATGTCAGAGGAGTTAGGAGCAAATATTTTTTGCGTAACAATGAGATACAGTGTTTTCCTGAACCATGGATAGAAAAGACCATATATGATGGGATTGAAGGTTGAATTAATGTAACCCAACCAGAAAAATAGTTCATAAATAATTGCAGGAGTAGTAAAATTGTAAAGAGGATCAACAATAGATGTAATGAAATATGGCATCCAGCATAAACTAAATGCACCTACAACAATCCCAAGGGTTTTCGCTGCTTTTTTCTCACGTTTCACCTTTTGCAAAATTTTGTTTGCGGTCACATCAGTTCTGCCCTGTTTTGTGGTCTCCATTTTCCTTGCATGCTTTTCTGAAACTAAAAATATTTGAGCATACAGACCAATCATAACACAGATCGGCAAAATAAAAAAAACAGATGTACTTATAGAAGCACATACTGTATTAACCAAAAAGAAACAATTTCCAAAACAATCTGTAGATGCAATATAATCTTCTAAGTGTGCTTCATTTGCTTTTGAACCAACAGTACTGAAAGCGTACACTATGGCCAAAATCCAACTCAGAGCTGCCATAAAACCTGCGACAGGTAGAGTTATTCTTGTAGGGTACTGAAGTGGATAGCACACAGCTTGATGTCGATCTGCAGCAATAGAAATCAGGTGAAAGATTGATGCACCAGTGAAGAGCAAGTCAAAATTAGTATGCCAATAACAGAATTCTTTTCCAAAGTACCAGCAGCCATCCACAGTCCTGACCATGCTGAAAGGCATGACTGTGATTCCTAGAAGCAGATCCACCAGAGCCAGAGACATCACCAAAATGTTTGTAGATGTGTGAAGTTGTTTGAAATGAGCTATAGAGATGACGACCACAGAATTCCCTACAATTGTAATGGTTATTGAAAACACCAGTATCAAATATAAAACAGTTTTTGCTGCCACATTATGAGTAATTTTTACACATGAAACATTTGATTCAGGATAACAGTACTCTATCAAATCTTCTACTTCCAGTAAAGATGAATTTTGAAGTTCCCCCATACTTCTAATGATGTAAAAATTATAGACACTACTCTCTGATGTGCAATCTCATGTGCAATGTGATTCTTACTTTAAGAAACGTCTCTT
Organism: Notoglanidium macrostoma; assembly: GCA_030068235.1. Lineage (NCBI taxonomy): Eukaryota > Metazoa > Chordata > Actinopteri > Siluriformes > Auchenoglanididae > Notoglanidium > Notoglanidium macrostoma. The sequence continues at coordinate 27,818,823 of JAQQZR010000012.1, read as the reverse complement.
GTTATATTTGCTTACTGGTTAAGTATTGACACCACCTGGGAGATAGTAGTCCAATAGCAACTGTTATTTACCTTTTAATCCACAGTGATGTAAAACATTTGTTACTTTGCACATTAGGCATACATGTTAACAAATATTAATATGTGGAAAACTAAATAAGAGAAAGTCAGTTTTTATTTTAGATGTTTTTTTTCTTTTGCTACTCATAATGAACACAGATTGGAGGCACTGGATCCGAAACGAAACATAACATGAGTGAATCACAGTTAAATCTGTGCCATGAACAGTATTTTGGTCAAAAACAGGTCTGCTTTGTGGCGTCACAATGTGTGCCAAAAAGGGGGCACGACTGTTGTCATCACAACAAAGTTAAGCATACTTTGCATTATATTGTGCCATCTGCCATGCATAAGTTACAAACTGGACACGCACTATTTGCTTACAAGTTGCGATGACGTAACACCTGGGCACGCCTGATCACTTATTGATGTTATGCTATTGATACACTATAGTTACGCATGTGTGAAGTCATCATGCAGGAATTTGGGGTTCAATGGCCAACGCCTTGGAATGCTATGGCAGTCACTTGTCTGTGAGCATTATTGTTGACCATCAGCAGAAATTAGAGGAGGAGAGAAAAAGGAGGGAAGAAAGAGTCCCAAGCTGAAAAAGAAACCAAGTGAGTGGTCAGAGATAGGTTGGTCAGAAGACATGAGTATAGACAATACTATCAATTGTTGACCAAAATGATGGTGCTACCTTTGGTGAGCTACTGCAGGGATGGCATGCTGGACGCCGGTTCGGCTGCGTCAAGGTCATCACGGAGTAGTTGGTGTTGAAACTTGTCTAGTCTAATAAATAATAATTAGTGTGTCTACACAAGTACTATAGACTAATCAAAATAAATAAACCAGAGTAAATATAGAAAAAAAGAAAGAAAGAAGAAGAAGAAAATCAGCGTAAAATGTAGTAAAAAGCAGAGAGCATGCCAGACAGGCTGCCGTCCGTGACGGTGCCGGAAGTAGAATGTATATCCAATATACACTCTTCAAACAATATGCAGTTGTCAGATGTTTATATACACTCATCATGGACATGAATATAATGGTCATAGTGGGCTTTTAATGACTTCTTTGAACTGTTCTTTTTCTGTTCTTTTTCATCTGACCATAAATCCTTCCTCCAGAAGGCTTTTTCTTTGTCAGTGTGGTCAGCTACAGACTTTAGTCAAGCTTGAAGGTGTGCATTTTGGCACAAGGGTTTCTTTCTTGAACAGCAGCCTCTCAGTCCATGGTGATGTAAAACTCACTTGACTGTAGATAGTGTTCCACCAGCTTTCAGCTGATGACAAGCCTGTGTCTTGATGGTTCTTGGACTGTTCCTGACCATCCTAACCTAGTTCCACTCAGTTCAGGGTGCTGGATAGGGTCGTCCAGCAAAGTGTCTACACCTCCCAATAACTTGTACCAATGTGCAGTAGTTTGAATTGATGATTTTGGAATCTCCAGTTATTTATAAATGGCTCTAGGAGACCATAGGGAATTGTGTAGATCTATGATCCTCTTGGACTTTCCTATTGTGCTGTGTGCTTGGACAGTCCAATGAGTGCTTTTATGTTGGCATGGAGAAGCTACCAGTTGTAGTCAAACATGATTGGGATGTTACATCAAGAAGTTAGGAGGCCTTGGCCTTGGCAAGTTAAAAGACATTATAGAACTTTCAGCACCTAATCTAATTGGGTGTCTGTATATTTTTGATCCTGTGTTGATTTCACAAACCCAAAATAAACTAAACTTGTGCAACAAATTCTTGTTTTTTTTTTTTTTTTTTTTTTTTTTTTAAATTTTTTCAGATGAAGATTGTACAACTATTTGGCCAGAGAAAAAAACTGTTCAGAGATGTCATTGAAAGTCCAATATTGCCATGACATTCATGTCAATGATGAAAATTATGTCTGTTTATATAAACTTCTGGCAGGAACTAGAACAGGAGCAGGTTCTGTGGCTGCAACTGGTGCAGGAGCAGGCTCTGTGGCTGCAACTGGAGCAGATGCAGTCTCTGTGGCTGTGACTGGAGCAGGAGCAGACTCTGTGGCATGAACTGTAGTCATAGCAGACATGGAGAGTGGAACTGGCTGAAGAACCAGAACATTAGCTTTGACTGGAGTGAGCTCTGAGGCTTGAACCAGCTCTAAAATTGTAAAAGGTTATATTAGCAGGTTTAATGGTTGTGAATGGACCAGGAACAGGAGTGGGTTCCATGACTGGAACAGGAACAGGAGTGGGCTCCATAACTATGTCTTTGACTGGAATAGGAACAGGACGGGCTCTGTGACTGGAAAAGGAGTGGGCTCCGTAACTGTAACTGGAGCTGGCTCTGGTCCCGAGACTGTGACTGGAGCGGGCTCTGACTCTGAGACTGTTGCTGGTACAGACCTTGTGGTTGTGACAGGAACCAGCTCAGATGTAGTCTTGGACTCAGAGGTGGACTTGGACTTGGACCTGGACTCTGGCATGGATTTGGACTTGGACTCTGGCATGGACTCGGACTCTGGTATGGACATGGACACTGGCACAGATTTGGACTCTGGCATGGACTTGGACTCTGGCAAGGACTTGGACTTGGATTCTGGCATGGACTTGGAGTCTAGCACAGACTTGGAATTGGACTCTGGCACAGACTGGACTCTGGCAAGGATTTGGACTCTGGTGTGGACTTGGACTTGGATTCTGGCATGGACTTGGACTCTAGCACAGACTTGGACTCTGGCACAGACTGGACCCTGGCATGGACTTGGACTCTGGCGTGGACTTGGACTCTGGCGTGGACTTGGACTCGGACTCTGGCATGGACATGGACTCTGGCATGGAAATGGACTCTGGCATAGACTTGGACTTGTACTTTGGCACGGACTTGCACTCTGGCACAGACTTGGACTTCGGTGCAGACTCAGAGTCCAGACTCTGGCATGAACTCGAACTTGGACTCAGGCTTGAATTCTGTTGAATTTAATAGCTTATGCGAAACATAAATGTGACTAAATACATTATTGCCAGTAAACATAAATTTCTCAGAGTTCCTACGTGATGCAGTAAAACCAAAACTACATTTGTGCCTACCCAGTAGGTACCTGTCACAGTCAACAAAAACTATTCAGGAAGCAAGACTTTTCAAAAAAATTGTTGTGCAGTGTAATCGGGAGCACACTGCTCAAGGCTGAGTTCATAAAGTAAGGGAAAAGTAAAGTAAAGCAGTGAGGAGAAGATCATGACAGAACAGAATGATTTGAGACAAACATTACCTATTTCCTGACTGATATTTTTCAACAGTTTTCTTAATCAGGTCTTCTGGAATTTCCTTTGATCGAGGCAAAGTGTGCTGTTTGTTGAAGGTTTTAGGGAACTTCACATTGCAGAAAAACTTGTTTTTAATGATGTGTAAATTCAAAAGGGCTGGCAGCAATCAGTCTTGGGCATGGCTAGTCTAATTGAAACCTTTTATCAATTAAATTTGGTTTATTGAGTGACTAAAGGGCAATTTCTTTTTCTCTCAGGTGATATAGGTTCTGGGGAGATTTATCAGACAAATCACAAGATTACTTGATAACTGTGTTTTGTGTTTACATAGATTGTCTTTTGGCTTATACTAAATTTGTTTGGAGTTCAGAAACCACTACGTGTTCGTAATAAACAAAAATAGAGGAACTCATGAAGGGAGTGTAATGGAAATTAATTATCCCAGTGTGTCTTAAATCGAACATTAAGTGTTAGATTTCTCTTGTATAAGTTGTTTTCTTCTTCTCTATCTTTTCCTCTTCTCTATCTGTCTGCATTCCTATGTGTGTTCTTTCCCTCCTCGGTATCGGTCTCCCTCGGTATCGGTCTTTCTGCCCCGCAAGGATGTGGTGCATATCTGTAGTCAAAACCTACTCAAGGGTAACTAGAAACTGTAAGTATCATAGCCGGTTTCGACCAGTCGAAACCCGTGTAGAGATATGGAACCACATAAGACATCAGAGGTTTATAAAAACTGCCCCCAAGAGAGAGACGGGGCTTCTTCTTTCCTTTTCTACCTTTCTGTTCGCAGCACTGCGTTGCTCTCTATCCTATCTTATAGAATAAAGGAGATTCTCGAAGGACTGCCTAAGTCTTTGTTTTGTTCTGTAATTTCCACCACAGGGAGCAAATACTTTTTCACAGCACAGTATAGTCTTGGGGAGGTCCACTCATGAAATGTCACTCCACTGATGGATGCTCATTGGCCAACAAAGTGCAGAATGTGTGTTACCCCTAGAGAAGTGAGCAGGATAAGAGAGAGGTCCTCAGCTGAGCAGTGAGTGATTCAAACAGGATCAAGGTCACAGTAAGGTTAAATGTCAGAAACCAAGTTCAAGTTCAAGTGGCTTTTATTGTCATTTCAACCATATATAGACGATACAGTACATAGTGAAACGAGACAGCGTTCCTTCATGACCAAGGTGCTACATATAGGACAACACAGAAATACAAAGTGCACGTGTGCAACAGAAGACAACATAAGATAACATAAAGTGCATGTGTGCAAACATGTGCAAACATTGCATAGACAACATGAAGTGCAAGTGTTGCAAATGTGAAAACACTGCAGACAGTGCAGACATCACAAGACAAGACAGTGCAGTGCTAATCCAAGTCGAAAGTGCAAGAGATTGCAGAGGTAATAGAATGTATACATTTGTGTGTGTGTCAGTCCAGTCCCTAAGTGTTCATGTGTCTGATGGCTTGGGGGAAGAAACTGTTACACAGTCTGGCAGTGAGGGCCCAAATGTTTCGCTATCTCTTGTCAGATGGCAGGACAGAAAAGAGTTTGTAAGAGGGGTGTGGGGGGTTGTCCACAATGCTGGTGGCTTTGCGGATGCAGCATGTGAGGTGAGTGTCTGTAATGGAGGGAAGAGCAACTCTGATGATCTTCTCAGCTGTTCTCACTATTCGGTGTAGGGTATTGCAGTGCGATACGGTGTAGATTCCATACCAGACAGTGATTCTGCTGCTCAGAATGCTCTCAATAGTTCCTCTGTAGAAGGCGGTGAGGATGGGTGGTGGGAGATGGGCTTTCCTCAGCCTTCCCAGGTAGTAGAGATGCTGCTGGGCTTTCTTGGCTATGGAGCTGGTGAACACCAAGGAATTTGGGGCTCTTGATGATCTCCACAGAGGATCCATCGATGCTCAGTGGAGAGTGGTCACTCCATGCTCTTCTAAAGTCAACAATCATCTCTTTGTTTTTGTCCACGTTCAGAGACAGGTTGTTGACTTTGCAAAAGTCTGTTAGCTGGTGCACCTCTTCTCTGTATACTGACTCAGTGTTCTTGATGATGAGACCCACCACGGTCGTGTCATTGGAGAACATGATCATGTGGTTCGAGCTGTGCATTTCTGCACAGTTGTGAGTCAGCAGAGTGAACAGTAGTGGACTGAGCACACAGCCTTGGGGGCCCCAGTGCTCAGTGTGGTGGTGCTGGGGATACATTTCCCAATCCAGACAGACTGAGGTTTCTCAGTCAGGAAGTCCAGGATCCAGTTGCAGAGAGAGGTGTTCAGGCCCAGCAGGCTCAGCTTCCCAATCAGGTGCTGAGGAATGTTTGTGTTGAATGCTGAACTGAAGTCTATGCACAGCATTCGTACATAAGTGTCTTTGTTGTCCAGGTTGGTGAGGGCCAGAAGTAGGGTGGTGGAAATGGCATCATCGGTAGACCAGTTGGGGTGATAGGCGAACTGCAGGGGGTCCAGTGAGGGAGGCAGCAGGGTCTTGATGTGCCTCATAACAAGTCTCTCGATGCACTCCATGCATGGGGTGTGAGGGCAACGGGATGATAGTAATTGAGGCAGGACACTGAGGACTTCTTTGGCATGGAAATGATGGTGCTGGCATTGAATTTTTCATTCAGTAGCTTCCTTCCTATTTGTCATGCATTCATGTTCAGAATTTGAGTGGCCATTTTTGGCTAGCTATGATTTTTGATAATCACCCAAGTGTTTCACTGAAATCCTTAGGGTTTTGCAGGCACGGGTGCTTTATGTTGATGATGTTATCTGTGAATATAAGTGAAGGACTAGGTTCCACCAGACTCTCCCGACACAGCCGGAAATGGAGCAAAAACACACACAGATGTTCCTTCACCCCATCAAAGTTCTGGCTTTGATCTCCCATTGCAGTAGAATCTGGGTGGGCATGGTGGTCATAAACCCATCATGAATGCACGGCAATCCTGCTGTGTCCTGATTACCGGGAAGCATTTTGTCATGTCGGCAAGGTTTGGTTGGACATATGCCCAGGTTAAGAGATGGCATGAAAGTAATAGTGTTTATTAAACAGGTAGTGGAAGAGGTACAACAACGGCAGGCAAAAGAGTAATCCACAAACAGAACAAGGGTCAAGTGATGGGCAGAGTACACTAGGCAGGGCAAAAGTCAGAATTCAAGTTTCAAGTTTTATTTTCATATACAGGTAACAATGTAGCCTCATTACCCAAAATGAAATTCTTACACTCGTGTTCCCCCCAACTTTACATAAATGTATATAAATTTAAAAAGAGTTAAAAGAAGGTACAATAATAAGAAAATAACATTGCTAAAATTTGTTAAGCTAATTTAATATTTACAAGTATTAACAGTGCAAAATAATATAGTGAGATATTTGGAATATGGGGTGCAAAATTGTGCAATGAGGATTTAAAATGGCATTTATTTAAAGTGACACTTTGAAGAGTCCAGTAATGGAGGTGAGTGTATATTGGTGTGAAAGAATGTGAGCAGTTCAGAAGCCTGATGGCTTGTGGATAGAAACTGTCTCTGTGTCTGCTGGTCCGGGTCTGGATCCTCCTGTACCTCCTGCCTGACGGCAGGAGCGTGAAAAGACTGTGTCTCGGGTAGCTGGGATCAGAGAGGATCTGCTCCGTCTTCGTCCTACAGCGCTGTCTGTAGAGGTCCTGCATGGCCGGCAGTTCAGTTCTGGTGATGCGCAGTGATGATCTCACCACCCTCTGGAGAGCTTTGCAGTCCAGAGCATTACAGCTGCCATACCAGGTGGTGATACAGTCAGACAGAATACTATCGATGGTGCATCGGTAGAAGTTTGTGAGTATTCTGGAGTCCATGCCAAACCATGCCAATCTGAGTTGTGACCAACTCAGATCCTTGCTGATGTTAATGCCCAGAAATATGAAGCAGCTGACTCTCTCCATCTCTGCTCCCTCGATGTGGATGGGGGTGTGGCCTCCTACCTGCAGTCTCCTGTAGTCCACAATGGGCTCCAAGGTTTTGCTGACATTGAGCAGCAGGTTGTTGTCGCAGCACCATGATGTCAGGGCTCTCATCTCTGCCCTGTATGCCGACTCATCTCCATCAGAAATGGTGGTGTCGTCTGCTAATTTGATGATGGTGTGGTTTTTTTTTGTGTTGCTGTACAGTCGTGGGTGAACAGGGTGTACAGCAGGGGGCTGAGCACACATCCCTGGGGGGCACCAGTGCTAAGTGATAGTGTGGATGAGGTGATGTTGCCAATCTGAACCACCTGAGGTCTGTCTGTCAGGAAGTCCAGGATTCAGCTGCACAGGGAGGAACTGATGTTCAGGTCACGAAGTTTCATGACAAGTCTGGATGGTATGATGGTATTGAAAGCGAAGCTGTAGTCGATGAACAGCATCTGCATGTATGTGTTTTTCTGGTCCAGGTGGGAGAGGGAAGTGTGAAGTGCAATTGCTATTGCATCATCTGTAGATCGGTTAAGCCTGTAGGCAAACTGGAGTGGATCAAGCAGGAAGTAAAGATGTGATGTGAGTTTTGACTATGCACTCAAAGCACTTCATGGCAATGGAGGTGAGTGCCACTAGGCGATAGTCATTTAGCCAGCTCACATTAGTTTTCTTTGGGACAGGGATGATGGTGGTCCTCTTGAAAGATGTTGGGACAGCAGACTGGAGCAGGGAAAGGTTAAAAATGTCTGTGAAGACATCTGCCAGCTCGTGGGCGCATGCTTTGAAAACATGACCTGGGATGTTGTCTGGTCCAGGAGCTTTCCAAACCTTTACTTTCCTGAAGTATTTACACACGTCTGCCTGAGATATCTGAAGAGGGCAGCTGTCCTCTTCCAGCAAAAGCTCCTGAGATAGGTGTTTATCAAAGCGTGCATAGAAGGTGTTCAGCTCATCAGGTAGAGAAGCAGTTACCTCCTCCTCTCTGCAGCTCTTTCCCTTGTAGTCTGACATGGTCTTAAGTCCACTCCACATGTTCCTGGTTTTGGAGTTGCTGTAGCAGGATTCCACCTTTTCCCTGTACTGTCTCTTGGACATTTGTATTGCTTTTCTGAGCACATACTGTGATGTTTTGTACTCACTTGGTTTTCTGGATTTAAAGGCTGCAGTCTGCGCTCTGAATGCTGCGTGGACCACTCCGTTAACCCACGGCTTCTGGTTGGGGTAAGTCCGTACATTAACCCGTGGTACGATGTCATTGATGCATTTGTGGATAAAGCCTGTTACATACTACGCGTAGTTGTTGATGTTGTTGTCAGCGGCAGTCCGGAAGACTTCCCAGTCCGTAATGTTGAAGCAGTGACGCAGGGCGCTGTCTAATTGATCGGTCCAGCATTGAACCAAACACGTCACAGGCTGCTCATGTTTCAGCTTCTGCCTACACTGCGTTCCAAATTATTATGCAAATCATATTTTTCTCAGATTTTCCAAAATACCTATATGAATTGTAGTCATTGTAATTTTCCAGTCATCAACTATTAGAGTACAATTGAAAGGTTTTTGAACAAAC
>JAQQZR010000012.1:27799258-27809925 GCA_030068235.1 Notoglanidium macrostoma | reverse complement strand
ACGCATGCACGGGGAGAACATGCAAACTCCACACAGAAAGGCACCCTGGGTGACCCGGGGATCAAACCCAGGACCTTTTTGCTCTGATGTGACAGTGCTAACCACCACACCACCGTGCCGCCTACTGACAAACAGAATAAAAATTGAATATCCTCATTCATCATAAGAAACACCACACTATATTGCCAGTTTTAAAATCTATTCATTTGCTGTCCAGCAGGCACAATAATCTCTTATAATAAATTTTTGTTTTGCTTGTTTTTGTGAAGCAGTAATCATGTTATTCTCTAAAAGTTTATCTGCCTGCAAAAGCAACCATATAACCAGATTTCATCACTTATATACTTAAAGTATTTAAATAAATGTGTGCTTAAAACGGAAAAGGAAAAGCAGTGATAGGATTAGATGGGGCCAAATAGATTTAGGCCTTATTAATTATGGTGGACATTACTGAGTAGGCATAAGTGAATCAGAACTAAAGTGCAAGATTGAGCAAACTTGAATTTGGGATGAGTGTCTTTCATAATTTAAAAGCTGTTTAAGGATGTGAAGGGAACATTTTAGTGTTAATTTTAGCAGAAAACATCAGAGAGTTCACTCCAGGTGGCATTTTCTATCACAGAGAATCTGCAGTGGTAACACGGAAAGAAAAATGAGAGAGACACATTTCATCATCTGTCATAATGGACAGAATCTAATCTGTGAAGAATCATCATCTGTGCACCGACCTCACTTCCTCTTGGGCACCACAGCGATAGGGCTGGACTAGGGGCTGGATGACTCCTCGATTATCCTGTCCCTTAGCACCTGTGCGACTGCACAAATTATATTGCGCCTCCAGTTCGTCCAGTTCTTGCTGTTGCATTGGGGATAGGGTGGTACCCTTGTCGACCATCTCCAGGGCACCTGAAACACAGGAAAACCAGAGAGGAGTGCAGGTGCAAGCTCTGTCCAACGCTTCAATAGGTTGATATGATACATCTGTGTTTGATACATATGTGAGGCGATAGTTCACTGGGCCCACTCTCTCCACTATGGTGTAAGGGTCTTGCCAGCATGTGAGGAATTTACATGAGGCACTGGGGACAAGGAGCCGCACTTTGTCTCTGACTTGAAACTCCCAGGACTGGGCACGGATGTTAAATGTGCGCTGCTGCTCCTGCTGGGCTATCGCCATTTGCTCCTGGACTATGGGACCCACTGTCTTTATTCACTCTTGCATCTCTCCCACATACTCTACCACAGAGCGGTACTGTGACAGCTGGGTCTCCCATGCTTCTTTTACAACATCCAACAGTCCCCAAGGCCACCATACGAACAGGAGCTCGAACAGGGTAAACCCCGTCGAGGCCTGAGATGTTTCTTGGATGGCCAACAACAAGTGGGGGAGGAGTAAGTCCGTTTCAGCCCTCAGCGACAATGACCTGTCGTAGCATGCCTTTGAGCGTCATGCCTTTGGGGTCTGTGGTAGCTCAGTGGTTAAGACATTGGACTAGTGATCAGAAGATAATGAGCAAGGCCCTTAACCTTCACTGCTCACGTGTATAAAAAAATGTAAGTCGCTCTGGATAAGGGCGTCTGCCAAATGACATAAATGTAATGTAATGATTGAACCTCTCCACCAGGCCGTCGGTCTGATGGTTTTAGACTGACGTCGATAGGGATGAGGGGGGCAGGTTTCTGACACTCGGCGCATGCCTGGCAGAAGCACTACCACTCAGCAACCATCCCTGGCCAGTGGAAGTGGTCACAGATTTTCTCCAGAGTGTGGTTCCAGATTGCCTCGAGCCAGGTGCATCACAGCTTGTGTCTTTGACCAGGGCACGATGAGGAGGTCCGTTGGTTCGCCTCGCCTCAGGCAGTGGTAATACAAAAGACCATTGGGGGTGAAGAAATATATGGGGGGGAGCCTGGGCTGGATTGGGGAGAGCAACTGCTGCTGCAAGAAGTACCCATAGCTCAGCTAACTCCTGAGCCATGGCTTGAAGTCCCTGTATCAACTAATGATTTACACGGCCCTGATCCAAGATAGACTCAAGATGCACGTTTATTTTTCTTTGATAAACACAAAAAAAGCCGAGAGAGATACGTGTCATCTGTGCTCCAACCTCACACTCACTCTGCCGCCTCATTTTGATACCCCGCCGTGGCTGTCTGTAGAGTGCATAATAATCCGTCTCCAGCCGTGCTGGATTTTGCAGACCCAACCCCGCTATTGCCTTGTGTGATAGGGAAGGTTGGCATCTCCATTGAGCGCATTTGCAGGGGAATCCCTGATGAGGAGGAGCACTTGCATGCCAGAGATGGCAGGTCTGCATAGTTGCAGACATCACAGTAATTCAAGTAAACAATACAAAACAAATGTATTGGTAGTGACAAGTCATTTTGTGTGTTTTTATGACCAGTAATTTTAATGAAGTTTATTTGCTTGCTTATTTGATATCTTGTTATACTGAAAGATTAAAATTATTTTACAGATTGTCCCCTTACAGTCATCTGTGTTCATGCTTGATAAAGTGTTTGTGAATTAAAATGATCAAAACTTTCATCATGAAATGTTGAAAGCTGAATTTATCTTATAAATAAATATGGACCTTATAAATTCAGGTCTCTAATTTAGTATTATTACATGTAGCATTAATGCTATATTTTAGAAACATCTGTAAAATGGACTGTTTATGAAACAAAAAGGAAAAGCAGTAGTTCAATTAGATAAGGCCAAATGGATTCATGACATTTGGTGCATATGACAGGATGTGAACTTGTGCTGAAATTCTTTTGGATCAGAGCATCCAAACTGACAATCTTGGCCTCAGTGATTTTGTGCATTTCATTTCTGACATTGATAGATGTCAGTGATTTGTGAGAAGGTTTTTTTCTGTTGAATATTAATCTTAATCAGTCAAAACCATGTTCTTGGACATTTGAAAGACATCAGGAAAGAATCGGATATAAATACTCACTTCTGACACTGATGACCTGGTTATAATGAAGTAATGCCAGGCATCAGTGAGTTATGAGAAGTAAAGTAAATCAGCAAGCCTCTAACATTTACTCATAGGTGTTTCAGAAACGTGAACATTTTTGTAGTCTGAATGAGCGAAGCTGATGTTATAGAATGTCAGAACAATACAAATCTGGTTTCTCTATTATAATCTTATTGACTGAGCAAGTATTATGAAATGTCAATACATATATTAGTAGTTATTGGATGTATCAATAAGGCCCTCATGATGTAGCTGTGTGCGTTGACTAATGTGGGTTCCAATTCCCTGATCACACTGAGAGACAGGAAGATTTTGCATAAACATTTGGCCTTGAGTCATACCAAATTAGTGCCAAAAGTCTGATTGATATGCAAAAGGTTTCTTAACAAACTGTTCTGGACAGGCAGCATGTCTTTATTCATGTATTTATTATTATTTTAGCAAAGTCTAATTTGATTGATCATTGCTCATGGATGCCAACTTAATAGGACTGAGGTTTATGGAAAGAAAATTATAAACTGAATGTTACAGCTTCTTGAATGACATCAGGTTCAGTTGTTTAAAGGTTCATTTCTGACATTAATGAGCCTCAATGATTGTTAGAAGGCCTTTTGTATTATGAACATTAACAGGGAAAATCTATGCTTTTACTTCACACACGGGCACGTGAGGGACATCAGGAAAGGTGCAGCTGTTTAAAGGTTCATTTCTGGCACTGATGAGTCTTGGTGATTTTGTGTACATTTGTAAGAAGCCTTTTTCTGTTTTGAACAATAACAGGGCATTACTTCACACAATAACAGTGCTTTTACTTCACACATGGGCACTTGAGTGACATCAGGAAAGATTCAGTTGATTAAAGGTTCTTTTATGATACTGATGAGCTGGTGAACATTAAATGACACCAGGTATCAGGAAGTGGTGTAAACCTGCGAGTTTCTAACATTTCAACAATGTGGCCATTTTACAGTCGGAATGAACAAACATTATATTATATTATATTATATTATATTATATTATATTATATTATATTATATTATATTATATTATATTAGCATAACAGAGCAAAGACAGTCTGGTTTCTCTATAATAATCTTACATACAATGAAGTAACTGATATTAATTTGAGTGAACATTACAAAATATCAATACATGCAGTATTATTGACACATTACAGGAGTGTATTAGTGTGGCCCTCATGATGTGGCCTTATGTGTTAACTGATGTTGGCTCCAGTATTTTATGGGGCTCAGTAGTACAGCGCAGAAGACCTTGTGTTTAATGCCCACTGATTGACATTCATGTCCATTTCAGACTGCCTGTGGACAGTCGTTCTGTTTCTTAACCTGTGACCATGCTTATATCTTTAGAAACACACATGAAATTATGAGGTAATGCTGTTAATGATGTTTGGCAGACAGCTAAGATAATGCCTAAGAGACCAGTTAAAATCTCTCACTTTTAATGATGGAGAACCTCTCGCAGGTGCCTGACTAATCAAAGGTGTTAGAAACATTAAGGTATTGACTTTGTACTTCTCTCTAATTTGTTGTTGTTTAATAGGACTCCCCAATTATTAGCACAACAGTAATTCCCTGATCATTAGCAATACCAAGAAATAGGAAGAATTTGTACAATCCTTTGTGCCAAACTTGCTTGATTGACATGTAAAAGGTTGTAATTTTATTAAGTAAATTTGATGACTTATTTAACATCTGGATGTACTGAAAGATCAAAATTATTTTTGTGATTATCTCCTTACAATCATCTACATTTGTGCTTGGTACAACATCTATGAATTTAAATAATTAAACCTTTCATCAGAAAATTTAAGCTTGAATCATTTGATTATAAATTTATTTCAAGCAGATCCTTTTATCTATTTAAATTCATACCTGATAATATTGTTCTTATCTATGAATCATGATCTTTATGCACTTTATGTTTCACTTAATACATTATTTAGGCCCCACAACCCAACAACCCACCCGAAACAGTATCAGTGGAGATACTTTACCATATTACCATATGAATCTTGACAGCATTTTTTGTTGGTTTTGTTTTATAATTTTGTTGTGCATCACTATAAACATGGAGGTTTATATTACCAGACAAATGGGTCAACACACTTGATTGAATATGTATTTTTCATAAAGACATTTAGATAAAGGATTATGGTTTCTAATATAAATTTAAAGAATAAATTTAATGGCCATGTTTAGATTTCTTTATAATTCAAAATGTATAAATTTTTTTTTTGCTTAAAATACGTTGCTACACACAATTACATGTTTCCTATGGAACTCCTGAAAAGCAGTGAGGAGTTCTCGACTTGGAAGCTTGTAAAAACTTCCTGGGTAAAGATTGCTTATGAAGTTGAAGGTGCCAAAGTGCGCAATGGAATACAGTTTAAAAATGTAAAACATATAATTGGTTGGATTGGTTTAACCCTTTTGTTGGTCACAGAATAATTTCATGTGTCGTTTCATCGTGTCAGTGACTTGATTATTATCTTTAAATAGTAGAAAATAGTAAATATGACTAAAAAGAACCTGTAATGTGCAGGTTAACTACATTTGACTGGTAATTTATTCGGATCAGGCGCATTACAACAAGAAAATGGTATTGGCTGTAAATCACTTGAACTCTTGCTTACTTAAGTACAGAATTGTTTAAATGTTCAATCTATTTGAATAGATTTATTAAATTCTGCAACTTTTTAAAGGTTTAGACATTCATTTTTAAGGTAAATTGACACTCAGTTGATTAATTTCTTTTTAATACTTTATGTACACTCTTCTTCTTAATCACCCAAGATTAGTTTGACTGCTCTACATGATGCCAACTATTATATTCACTTCTCATGGTGTTCTTTGTCATTGAACTGGCTATTGGTGTGTGAATTCACTACACAAAAGAAAATATTCAGTGCTTTGGCCTTTCAAATGTAGTTTGTGGCAAAAGATCTGATAAAAAAAAAAAAACCTACCTATATTGGGTAATAGCTAAATGTAATTACAGTGTTGAATTTCTAATAGTACTCTATATAATGCAAAAAAAAAAAAAGAAAAACAAATTAAAAGAAAAAACATATGGATTTCACAGAACAGCTTAAATTAGAGTGTTAGGTTGCCTGAGTTACTAAGGTGAAAAACATATTTAGATATGATAATCTTAAATGCCTTCTGAAAACGGGGATAGAAAAAGCCATAGACCAAAGGATTACAAGTAGAATTAAGGTAGCCAAACCACACCAGGACATCGAAAACATCTACAGGGGTTGAGAAGTCCAGGAATGGATCAGCTATAGTAGTAATGAAGAATGGTAACCAACAAAGCAGAAAGATTCCCATAACAATGCCCAGAGTTTTAGCTGCTTTTCTCTCCCTCTGTTCTGGAGAATGGTTCTTGGTTTCAAATTTTCCAATAGTAGCCCTTTCTGCCATTACTTTAGCTTGTTTTCGTGCAATGTGAAATATTCTAAGGTAAAGACAACTCATTATAGTTCCTGGAATGAAAAATGCCACAAGGGCAGCAATGACTCCCCACTGTCTATTAAAAATCAAAGCACAGTTTCCAACACACGAACTCAGCATTAAAAGGTCCTCCAAACCTTTAAGATTTATATTGGATAATACCACACCAAAGCTAAATGAGAGCGAGAAGAGCCAAATGACAGCAATTCCCACAGCCATGCTGTCATTTGTCACCTTCATCTTATAACCCAAAGGGTCACTAATGGCCATGTACCGGTCAATAGAAACCAAACACAGGTGCAGGATGGACACGATACTTAGTGTCATGTCTAAACTGGAATGGATTTTGCAAAAAATCTCCCCCAAAAACCAGCAGCCTTCCACCCATCGCACCATACTGAAAGGCATGATCATAGAGCCAAGTAGACAGTCTACAACAGCCAGAGAGAGGATGATGAGGTTAGTTGGAGAATGCAGCTGTTTAAAATGGGAAATAGTAATGATGACCAGCAGATTCCCAAAAACAGTCATAAGTACTGTAGGAAGCATTAAAATGTACATGGCAACTCTAATGATGAAGAAACGAGCTGTTCGAAGGCAGGAATCTGGCTCATGTGGAAAGCAGAGAAGTGCCTTATCCACATCAGCACGGGTCGCATTTGTAACAAGGTTCTCTATCCACTCCATTTGGTTGTGATATTTAAAAAAAAAAAATAGCAATAATAAATTATTCTCCAGATTATGAATTATAGCATGGTAAAAATATCAGCAATAAGGAAAAACATTTTAATTGATTTAGCCTCAATATATCTAACTGTACAAATTACTGTACACATTACACATTACAATCTGAGCCGACAAGCTGCATGACCAAGTTGACTTAAATACTTTCTGATTGCAAAAAGTCAACACCAGTTTACCAATGGGGATGCTTTAATGTGACATCATATCTTTGTCATATAACCTCTAGCTGTATCTGTATTTCCAGTATTTTTTATGAAGTTTTTTATGGTGTGCTGAATTGGACATGTTGTCCTATTGTATAGTAAACACGTTCTGACATTGTCTTAGTGGGGTCTGATCCGTGATATTTTTTAAACATTTTTTTTTTGACAGTGTTTGAAATCACAACCCACAATTTTATAATATGTATCAATGAGTTTCTGTAGTTGTTGTCTTGTTTGACTGGTTGTCTAGGTATAGTAGAATTTCCAAAACAAAATCAGGGTGGCATGGTGGTGCAGTGGTTAGCACTGTCGCCTCACAGCAAGAAGGTCCTGGATTCGATCCCCGGGTCACCGAGGGTGACTTTCTGTGCGGAGTTTGCATGTTCTCCCCGTGCATGCATGGGTTTCCTCCGGGTGCTCCGGTTTCCTTCCATATAGACTAGGTCAACTGGCTACTCTATATTGCCCATAGGTGTGAATGCGAGCGTGTGTGGTTGTTTGTCTGTGTTGGCCCTGTGGTGGACTGGCGACCTGCCCAGGGTGTACCCCGCCTCTCGACCTCTTGGGCTCTTAGTTCCAGTGAAGGGAAGCTGTAACGCTACAGCATACAGAGACATTCTGTACAACTGTATGCTTCAAGCATGATGATCAGATGTTCATATATTTTTGATAATATACTATATGAAATACGCATCATATGGATTCTCTCAACCCCCATAACACTCCTACATCATTGTTTAGGCTAATACATAAGAATCTCCTGCCTTGTGCATTTTCGTATTATTCTAGATTAGTGTGGGGTGCGCTGGGCTGGTGCGGTTGAAAGTTTGTGCTCCAACTGAGTACAAGTAATGACGATTTAATACCGAAATATTGTGCAGAATTCACATCTCAAACATAACTACAGACTGAAGTGTTACTTGTACAGTAGGGAGTTTGCCTAAAAAGCTTGAACTTGAATCTGACCTCGATATTAATTTAATCATATCAACTTTGTAAAGGATTGAGTGCTGTTTCATAAGCTGCTGAATATTAATGGTGGAAATCATAGTAGCCAACTAAAATTGTGCATTCAGTAATAAATTGGCATTATACTAGTTTCCTGTCAGATTTATTCCATTGCTCATACTCATATTGTTTTAGGCTTTCTTTTGTATTTGGTTATTTTTTTTCAATTGTCTCTCGCTTTTATGTTGTATCGTATTGCAGTTTGCAATTCAGTTGGCATTGTCTGTCCCTGATTTTTTTGTGTTTAAATAGTGTCTAAACACTATTTTTAAACCATGTCTCAGACACTTCTGCCCAAGAAAAATTTGGCAACGTTGGATATTGTGCTATAAATCAAATGTGCATAATTTGAATGTGGAGTTCAGGAAAATCAGCGTAAGCAGCTATGTAACCTGACTCTGAATAAAGTAACATTTCCCCGCATAAATGTTGACATAACTTAGTACTTAAGTCATCAATTCTGAATACGGGTCATACACGACTTATTTTTAAATTATTTTATTAATATTCTGGACATAATTTTTATAAGCATAGCATAAAAATTTTATCAGACTATTTTCAACTCTATTTACTGAGTTGTTCACGTTAACAAACATTTTGATATGACCATTTTAAATGCCTTCTGGAAGCTAGGATAGAAAAAGCCATATATGAGAGGATTAAATGTAGAATTCACGTATCCAAACCACACCAAAGCATCAAACACGTCAAGAGGGGTTGAGAAGTCCAAGAATGGATCCGCTATAGTAGCAATGAAAAATGGCAGCCAACACAAAAGAAAAACCCCCATAACAATGCCTAGAGTTTTAGCTGCCTTCCTTTCTCTCTGTTCAGATGAATGGTTTTTCTTTTTACCTGAAGATATTGCAACCATCATACTGGATATAACTTTAGCTTGTTTTCTTGCAACATGGAAAATTTTGATGTACAGTGAGCTCATGATGGTAACAGGAATGAAGAAGTTTGTACATGAAGATAGAATGGCCCATTTTTTGTTAAAAACAAACACACAACTTCCAACACAGAGATTTAGCGTAATCATATCCAAGCCCTCATTGTTTAATTTTAAAAACACAATCCCAAAACAATACATGAATGGGATTATCCATGTGATGCTGATGCACACTGCTACGTTGCTTTTTGTCACCTTCGTCTTGTAAGTCAAAGGTTCACAAATGGCCAAATACCTTTCAATAGACACCAAACAAAGGTGCATGATTGAGACCATGCAAAACATCATATCTAAACTGGAATGGACTTTACAAATAGTGTCTCCCAAGAACCAACAACCTTCCACTGATCGCACCATACTGAAAGGCATGATCAGAGAGCCTAGCATAAAGTCTACTATAGCCAGTGAGAGTATGATGAAGTTAGTTGAAGACTGCAGTTGTTTAAAATTGTAAATGGAAATAATAACCAGCATATTCCCAAAGATAGTCATAAAGATAGTTGACAGCATGAAGGCATACATGGCCACTTTAACCACCGAAAAGCGATGTATTCTTGAGCAAGAATCAGGCTGTTGTGGGAAACAGACAAATGTATTCTCCGCATAACCATCGGTGTTGTTTGGGAAAACAGTGGCCATCTAGAATACAAATGTTTGTCCTTTTGTAAAAGTGCTGCTCAAATCACGGAAAGAGCTATCACAGAAATATAGCATGAATTTCAGTGATTACAACAATAAAAGTATTAAATTATCAGAAGCTTATTATATCCAGACCTGTGAAGCAAAACAAATGGTGATGCTCAGCCTCAACCTCATTTTTATATGCATATAAACAGCACTACCTCATCACAAATGATGTCATCCAACAGCAAAGAACAAAGCTGTAAACTGTCCACAAACAGGCCACAAAAAATCTCCTTATTTAAAAAATGTTAACTTCTGCTTAACAGGTCAGGGAGAACAAATATCAAATCTACCCAAAAAAAAACGCCAATCTACAGGCCTAAATAAAACTAAATAAAAAACATATCATCCACTCATTTTTGCCTTTTGTGCATTTAGAAATTGTAACATGTCCTTACAAAACGGATCATCCCACAATAGTACAGTACAGTAGTAGAAGTGCAGTGTCCCTAATAACAAAGGTTATTTGATAGTATGTATGACATTGATTAAAATATATATGGTATCATTTATCTGGGCGGCACGGTGGTGCAGTGGCCTCACAGCAAGAAGGTCCTGGGTTCCATCCCCGGGTCACCCAGGGTGCCTTTCTGTGTGGAGTTTGCATGTTCTC
>JAQQZR010000012.1:27788995-27799158 GCA_030068235.1 Notoglanidium macrostoma | reverse complement strand
TCCAGATTGTTGTATCATCATTTATGGTTTATTCATTCCTTCTTTATATTCTAAAATAAAGAAAGACATTTTATGGACCTTTATTAATGCAAAGACTGGTTCTGTTCTGGTTGTTGGAGCCTCAGACTGAATAAGCTTTATTATTAAAGATAAGTGCAAATGTGTTTGGTAATAGTTATTAAAACTTTTGAATGAAAATAACTTTGCCATGCATCTATAATTGGTGTTTTGTTTGGTAGGTATAAGTTGTCACTTATCTTTGGGAACATCTAGAATAAAAGAGAATACAGTTTGATTATGAGTTTGGACATACAGATGACAATAAAACTGCTTATTGCACTTCCTTTTAACACCACAAGAGGTCAGTATGGTCATATTTACAGATACTGATGAATAATGTACAAGTGCCAAACACACAGAGGTACATGATGCTTTTTGTTCATAAACATTTTATTGTGCTCCTTTCAATTTATCCTTATTATAAATACATAAAATACACAAATCCTAACATAATAATTAAAACTTGAACAGTTGTATTATTTATAAAAATTTATATGCCTTATAGCTACATGTTTCCATACAATTATTCACACAGTGCAGCAGTGATTGTGACAATATACACCGCCAAATGACATAATTATTTATTCACAGAGATCATCACTTCCGGTTCTGGTAGGCCTGAATGCTGAAAAATACCTGATTTTCCTCACCAGTTAATTCTCAGGCTTAGTAGCTGTGTTAGAGAAACAGCCCTGGACTTTGGCCCCAGGACTGAAATTGATGGTCCTCAATATGGTGTTTCATATATTTGAGATTTAAGTGTTTAGAAATGTTATAGTTTGTATAAACCTTATCTTCATTTCACTTTCTCCACTTTTAATTGCCAAGATTAAAGGATCATGTCGGTAACAGAAGAGGTTATTATGCTATTAATTATTATTCTTCCTCACAGAAAATATTATAATCAGCATATCTTTACATTATTAAATTGTTAAAAAAGAATAATTTTTAATAATTATTAAAAATGTCAACCATTTTCTAGATATCGTTATTATTGTGTGACTGTTACTTGAGTGCCAGGATCCATTTTATTAATCAGCTTGGAGGCCTCATGCTGGAAATACCATTTGAATAGTTCACTCTTAGTCATATAATGTCATATAAATATTAATGTGCAATTACGATAATTATTCAGACTTCAGTCACTGCTTTTATTAAAGATATCGAGAGCCTTGCTAGGTGATTATTTGTTTACTGGTTTATCCTGAAGAATTACCTTGTAATTGTTTATGGTGTCCATGCGAACAGTTCGTGCATGGCTTATACGGCTTATAGACTTAATGACCTGTATATGAGATGGGATTCACTTTGACCTTTTGATTAGTCTCTTCTGCACTCTCTGTAAATCATATGAACTCAGACATGCTGTGTGACCTTTACAAACTTTCTATGAATACTGTTTGAAACCTGGTTAGCCACGCCGTATTGCACCATGACAAAATACAATGAGGTAATGATTGTCGTTTGAGATAACGCCTAAGAGACCAGTTATCACTTTTCACATTTAATGATGTAGAATCTCTCACAGGTATCCAACTAATCAAAGGTGTTAAAGACAAACAGCGTAATGACTTCACACTCTCATCTAATTCTGGTCATCTAAAACCTTAGACTGATTCTGTGTACGATATAATCATCCTGTTTATCCTTCATGTTTCCCTAATGATTCATTTAGCAAATTATTGCATTTGCTCCAGATTGTTGTATCATCATTTATGGTTTATTCATTCCTTCTTTATATTCTAAAATAAAGAAAGACATTTTATGGAACTTAATTAATGCAAAGACTGGTTTTGTTCTGTTGTTGGAGCCTCTGACTGAATTTATGATATTATGATAATGTATACTGGAGTCTCGGACTGATATTTATTAAAACTTTTGGATGAAAATATCTTTGCCATGCATCTATAATTGGTTATTTATTCTATTTTTTAGTATTTTGATTTGTGTCAGGTATAGGTTTGTAAAAGGTATAAGTTTGGACCAACAGAGGGCAATAAAACTGCTTATTGCACTTCCTTTGAACACCACCAGAGGTCAGCATTGTCAGATTTACAGATACAGAGAAATAATGTACCAAACAAAGTGCCAAACACAAACACTTTGTTCACAAACATTTTATTGTGCTCCTTTCAGCTTATCCTTATTATAAATACATGAACAAAATTCCTAACATAATAATTAACACCAATCATGACCAGTTTTTTTATTCATGACACTTTACAAGTTTAACTTCTGATTATTCACACAATGCAGCAATTGTGACAATATACACCACCAAATGACATTTATTTATTTATTTGTTTGTTTGTTTGTTTATTCAGTCATTCTGAATGTGTATTGTGCAAATGAAGTGTTGTAAATGAAGGTACTAATTAATCCAAATGTTTTAAATGTAGTGCAGAGGTCATCACTTCCAGTTCTGGTAGGCCTGATTGCTGAAAAAAACAGCTGATTTTCCTTATCTGTTAATTCACAGGGTTAGGGTTAGTGTGCATTGTATTAATTAGTTGCATTCAAAATTATTTCAACATAAGGACAAGGATTTTAAGACAAATGTGATATAAACAAAAACAAGGGCTGCTACAACTCATTTTGCTGAATCTTGTTACATATTGTAACACCTGACCATCATACCAACATACGGGTCTTTCCCAAACTGTTGCTGCAAACTTGGAAGTGCATAATTGTATACGATGAGCTGCTAAAAGCAAAAGTCTCACCGCGAGCTCAGGAATGAGGTTCAAAAATAATGCCACAGTTTAAATCAACAAGATTAGATGCAGAATTAAACTAGTATAATGAACTACAACTGCTATTCTCACACTATATTTTTTTTACCTACCGCAATATCATGATAGTAAATTTCCAAATTTAGCAGAGAAGAAGGAGCAGCCATAAATGTGATGCTACCAAACAGATCAGTCACAGTTGTTGTGGTCTGCATCGCCGCAACGTATAGTTACATTTCTGGAGAGGTGCACATTGGGCTACGGGAGCAGCAGCATTTCCAAAACGCTTCATTTCAGGGGCTTGAAAACTCCAGAGCAGTATGAACACTTAAACTTTCTTAAACTGAAACATATCAGCTTGTACATTAAATTTGGAATGGGATGTTCAACAAGCACATATGGGTGTGGTGATCAGGTGTCCACAAACTATTGGCCATATGTGATGCAAGTATGTGATGTGAAATCCTGCTATACCGCCTTTACAGTTTAAGTTAGTGTTGCACAGTCATTCATTTTTTAATACTTTTTTAACAGTGAACTTTTTTTTATCTTCTTTATTAATATTTTTTGTGTATTCTTGCAAATAGTTAAAAGCAAGCATACCGCCAGCCTAAAGGTTTATTGTGTTGTCAGAATAGCAGTATCGGCTGAATGATAACACCGCCTGCCCTACTAGTTTAAATCATCAAGATAAAGATAAAGGTGTGATTAATCCCTACATTATACATAAAGTATATTTACATTACTATATTTGCATTTCACTTGTTGATTTTGACACTTTAGCAGTGGAGAAACTAGACAAGAAGCTAGGCATAAATGGTGGTTTTTGTTAATGGCTAACAGTTGGTGATGTCTAAGTGTTTTTTTCCCACTATTGTGGTCCTGCATCATTGGGAAGCTGAGCCTGCTGGGCCTGAACACCTCTCTCTGCAAATGGATCCTGGACTTCCTGACCGAGAGACCTTAGTCAGTCTGGATTGGGAACAGTATATCCAGCACCACCACACTGAGCAGCGGGGCCCCCCAGGGCTGTGTGCTCAGTCCACTATTGTTCACTCTGCTGACGACAGTGCAGCAATGCACAGCTCGAACCACATTAACAAGTTCGCCGATGACACGACTGTGGTGGGTCTCATCAGCAAGAACGACGAGTCAGCATACAGAGAGGAGGTGCAGCAGCTATCGAACTGTCAAACAACCAAAGTCAACAACTTGTCTCTGAACATGGACAAAACCAATGAGATGATTGTTGACTTCAGAAGAGCATAGAGCGACCACTCTCCACTCAACATCGAAGCATCCTCTGTGGATATCATCAAGAGCACCAAATTCCTTGGTGTTCACCTGGCGGAGAACCTCTCCTGGTTCCTCAACACCAGTTCCATAGCCAAGAAAGTGCAGCAGCATTTCTACTTCCTGCAAAGGCTGAGCAAAGCCCATCACCACCCATTCTCACCACCTTCTACAGAGGGACTATTGAGAGCATTCTGAGCAGCTGCATCACTGTCCGGTATAGAAACTGCACCGTATCGGACCGCAAGACCCTCAGCGAACGGCTGAGAAGATCATCGAAGTCTCTCTTCCCTCCATCACTGACATTCACCACACACGCTGCATCTGCAAAGCCACCAGCATGGTGGACAACCCTACACACCCCTCATACAAACTCTTTATCATCCTGCCATTTGGCAAGAGATAGCGAAACATTCGGGCCCTCACTGCCAGACTCTGTAATAGTTTCTTCCCCCAAGCCATCAGACTCCTGAACAATCAGGGACTGGACGGACAAACACACACACACACACACACACAAACACACAAACAAACACACACAAACAAATGTATACATTCAACTACTATCTTTCAACTTGGATTAGCGCTGCATTGTCTCGTCTTGTGATGTCTGCACTGTTTGCAGTGTTTGCACATTTGCACACATGCACTTTATGTTGTCTTCTGTTGCACACATGCACTTTTGTACTTCTGTATTGTCTTATATGTAACACATTGGTACTGAATAACCTGTATATGGTTTAAATGACAATGAAGCCATTGGAACTTGAGATGCTGTACATGATGAATTATTCCTTATATGGTCATTTATGATTTTTTTTTCTTCTTAGTACTCAGATACAATTCTTTGTGTGTGTGTGTGTGTGTGTGTGTGTGTGTGTGTGTGTGTGTGTGTGTGTGTGTCTGTGAAAACCATGTTTTAGTGACACAAGTTTTTTGTCAGGCTGCTTAATCATTAGCCCGGATCATTAAGCTTAAATCATTAAGCTTTTTTGCATTTAAGATATAACAGTCCAAAAGATTTTTCTCTTTTCCAATTAGTTTAGATCCTGATTGTAAATTAAAGTAATATCTAAAATTTAGCAATTCACTAAATATTTAATAATAAATGTTTCTCCATTAGATAAATAGACCACTTTATTAATTCCAGGGTAAATTCAAATATAATAAACAAAAATCAGCCTTCTTAAGTCTTCTATATATATATTCTCCACTGCTAAAGTAATATCTATATTAATCGAACTCACTTTTAGGCACCAGGCATTCATAGACCAAAAGAGTCTCTCCTTTTTATCCCCGCTCCTAATACACCAACAGACCACTCAATGCACTTACTTTTTATTATCACCAGAGGTCAGCAAAGTCTCATGCACACACAGATAAAATGGATAAGGCACAAGGTGCAACACTCACCCTTATAATCAAAATGTTTACCACAATAGTTCCCCTTTAGCCTAAAATACTTAAGCATACGCTAAAGCATCAGTATACAAACAAATTCACAATTCAGTCTGAATAAATAAAACAGCATAAACATGGTAAAACTGGCAAAAATGAAAGATAAAGAAAATAAAAATATCACTTATTCATATACAACTATTTTAATTGGCCCAGTGTAAAGGAAATGTTATTTGTTTTTTGTTTTTTTTATTGATGTGTGCCAATAAACAGTTCTACGATATATTATGACATTCAAAGTGTAAAATATATTTTGAGCACATTTATGAATGTAAGTAAACTTCACGTCTCATGGCGCGTATTTTCTCTACTGTATTGTTTGTACATTGTAATCCACAGTAAAAGTCAAGCCATTATCTTGATAAGAGAAATGTAATTGTAGCAGGCCCAAGGTCATCTGTGAAATTTATTCCATGTGCATGAGCCAGTGGACAGAAACATGCTAGAATTGCTCATATTCCTGTTAGTTATTTGGTTCATTTATAAAAGTTATCATCATTAAATTAAAATTTAAGATTATGCAGGCTGTCAGCTAGTTCTATTCATTAAAATCTATAAATTGTCATTCTTTTCCTCTTTCTAGAAGTGATTACTTGTGAAAAATGTGTAGAAATGCATTTAACAATTCTGTATTTTGTTTGGCGTGATCTTATAATAGGAGATACTAAATTACTGGACACCATATTCAATATATTTTCACTTGGTAAAAGTATTTTTTCTCAGTATTATTAAAGCGGTAATTGCAATATCAGTAGCAATTTAAAGGGATTGCATACACTTTACTAAGAGTAGAAAGGTTATACAATGAGATATGGGCCTTAACTACCCTTATTATTTACCTAATTTAATAATCCAATTATTTCAATTTCATTCCTCTCCCTCATGTACCAGCAGAGGGCAATAAAACCACTTAATGTGCTTTATTGCACTTATTCATTATTATCACCAGAGGTCAGCACCGTCACATGCAGTTAAATTAATAATATACAAAATGCAGCAAACATTATGAACACACACGATGCTTTTTTTTCCTGTTCGTATGTTAGTCCGATGGTCAAGTCGGTATTATAACCAGGGCCCAGAAATAGAATGAGAAATAAATGATTTTACACATAACTAATAATTTTCTGTTCTCATATTTCTAAACAAAGTGAACAGAGTTAACAACACACCATTTCCGCAGGCTGTAGCTAAGACAAATATAAAGTAATAAATAATAATAAAATAAGTCGGTAAATCTGTTGTCGTGGTTGTTGAATTAGAACTGTGAAATAAAGCACGAAGAATTGCACACACATATCAGTACTTAAAATATCAAATAAATAATTGCTGTCTTTTACGTGTAATTAGCTAGCTAGTCAGAATGCATATCTGTTGTCTGGGTTAGCTAGCTAATCAACAATGAGTAGGCTTGGTTATCTGCCTCAGTAACAGAGATCTCAGTTAAGAAGGATGATTACAGTTTCCGTGGCACTTTTGTTCCATTCATTTCCAGTTTTCTTTTTTCTTTGTTTTTAACCATATGTTTACAGAAACAACTGAATTCAACATTATACCAACATAATGAAAGGCTCCGTGTGTCATATTCTTTTTATTTATTCTGAATTTGTAGCTGGTCAAAGGCTTTTTGGCAATACAGACACACAGACAGTGGCTTGCTGTTTGTTTGTGTTATTGTTTTTGTTTGCCATCATGCCAGCATAAAGGTCCCACCCTAACACTTCTGCTTCATTGGTTCCTGTCCAGCAAGTTAATGAGAACAGAACCAATCTTTCTGTGGCAAAAAGGCATAAAATGCTTTGAGACAGCAGTACCGTTAGTGGAAAAGCACCTACTGAAAATATATTTCTCCCAGTCCTCCTCATGTTTTAATCAAGAGTACAGCTGAACCCGCGAACTGTTTCTGTGAAAAACTTCTCCACTGACAATGATCCTTAAAGCCTTTCTAAACCAAGGGTACAAAAATGCATAAATGAAGGGATTCAGTGCAGAGTTCAAATATCCAAACCAGACCAGGGCATCAATTAGCACTGGTGATATTGTGTAATCAACAAAAGGGTCAATGATATTGCAGAGGAAAAATGGAGTCCAGCAGATGAGGAAAACTCCAACCACGATGGCAAGCGTCATTGTGCCTTTCCTTGTTCGGTACCTGAACACTCCAGGTTTGGGACTGTGCATCCTGAGCTGATTGGACAAAATGTTAATGGATCTCGCTTGGCTTCTAGCAACGATATATATTCTGGAATAGATGGCAAACATAATTAAGCCAGGGATGAAAAACGAGACCATTGAGGTGACCACGGCTGAGCCATGGCTAAAAAAGACGTGGCAACCTCCCACGCAGCGCACATGGGACTCATAAAAATCTTCAATGCCTTTGAGGTTGAGTTCTCCAAACACCAAGGCATAGGCAAATGCTGCAGAAATGAACCAGTTAGTTGAGACCAGAAACAGCACTGTGGCAGAACAAAATCGTGAACGATATGTAAACGGGCTGCACACAGCACAAAACCGCTCCGCTGACACACACATGAGGTGAAAAATGGATGCCGTGCTCAACATAATGTCCATTCCTGTGTGTACCTTACACACGAAGTCTGAGAGGTACCAGCAACCGTACACTGATCGCATGGAGCTTAAAGGCATTACAAAAACACCCAACAAGAAGTCACACATGGCCAGAGACAGGATTAAATGGTTGGTCGGTGTGTGGAGCTGCTTGAAGTGTGCAATTGAAATTATAACCAATGTATTTCCCATCACAGTCATCAGGATGGTAATTGCCATGCCGAGAAACATGGAGACCTGGACGTTCAACGGTCGTGAAATCCTCCAGCAAGATCCGTTGATGGATTCGTAGCACACAAGCGCATTCTGATTGAAGTTGGGAGGGTTTAGCTTGTCCATTATGCTCCTTCCTGAAACAAACTATCATTTACACAACTGTCTCATTCCAGGCAAATACAAGAAATGTTTAAAAAAAAAAAAAAAAACTTACATTCACAAAGATGATACGTTGTAATCTTATCCAATTCAGACAAGTCCATTATGGTCCAAGCTGTGGCCAAGAAAGAGAAATTAGCTGGAACATCCATGTCATTATTCAGGAAAGACTTCCATATACAGTGTTTAAATATGTACCTTAAGGCTTGTTTTTGGCGTGGTCGGATGAGCACATTCTGGTCCCTCCTGTTAAAAATGAAAACAAATCATTTACAAACTTCATGTCATAAAGTTCAAAGTACAAGTTAAAAACACTTCCTTTCACCAGCAGTTTATTTATTGAAGTCAGAAGCAGAAGAGCAGGACTGCACCACTTCCTTTTTTTTTTTTTTTACTGTAAGCAAATGGATAAATTTCTTCTGGGAACAAACCCAGAGGACATTTTAAATCCTTTTACAGTCTGGAAATAAACCATGGAATGTCTTCTCCCATGGGTGTAGTTTAATATATTGTGAGAAAATCGTCCCGTCGAGAAGTCCAGCATTCTCAAGATCTGCAGAAGAAAAAAAATCAATGGTCCTTTAATACCGCATGTTGTTCGTTTTTTTCTCCCCGACTTTGAATCTTCCAAACAGAGTAAACATCTCTGTGAAACCAAGATACGTGCCCAGGTACTTATCTTCCATGTACATTCTCAATTATGACCTATGCAAACACACACACACGCACACACACAATGAGAAACAGATGTTTAATATTGACACTTGAAAACAGACAGATATTGATACAAAGGCCTGGATTAAACAGATCGTCCTCCACATGAGCAATCACGTTAACTCTGTTCATTTCGGAGTTACATATGTGCATTTGTTTTGATACATTACAACTTAATATAGTCACGTTTTTTTTTATTTCATGAAGCAGTGCTTTTGAATGAATCTTGTGAAGATGGAGAGAAAGGAAAGTAAACATGATGGTGGAACAAAGTTCTTATCTCATTTTCTCTCTATTTCTAATGCAGATTATGGTAGCTACGTGCTGTATTTGATTGCTCTTGATTGTTTTGGTGTTTGTTCCACTGGCAACGGTATTATGCATTTGTTTGCACTTCCGTCAGGTGGCTTACTGTGTTGCTGTAAATGAAAAGCATATGGACACCATTTTACTCGACAGGGAATTTAAATGAATTGCCTTAGCATTTATTTATTCTTATTTTACCTTAACCTTAGAAGGATATTCATGGAAATAAGCATTATTGCTATAACATGCTAATTAGCTTCAGAACAAGCATGAAATTATTAGCATAAAATGATGAGCTAGCTACAACAGTTATTCCATGAGTTGAAACTCCAAACGTTGCATTAATATTTATAGATAAATGGTTTTATTGATCCCTGAGAGGAAATTTGAGAAATCTATGCAGGGAAAGTCACTCATATTCAGAGTCAAGTTACAAAGCTGCTTAAGACTACATTTTTTTTAAAGCAGCATTTAGATCACCACCATCAAATACAAACATTTGCTTTTAAAGCTGAAGAGGAAAAAAAATCAGGGATAGAAAATGCGGACTGCTCTCAAATGTAATACAATGAAATTAAAAAAGCAAAAAGACCATTTAAAAATGAAGAAAAAGGACTAACATATATATATGTTAGTCCTTTTTCTTCAAGATCG
>JAQQZR010000012.1:27762027-27772261 GCA_030068235.1 Notoglanidium macrostoma | reverse complement strand
TGTCTGAACCAGCTGTAGAAAAATGCATACACTATCGGATTACATGTTGAATTGAAATATGCCACCCAGATTAATACATCAAACAAAGCTGGTGGAACTGAATATCCAGTAAATGGATCTATGCAGATACAGGTAAAATAGGGTATCCATGAAGTCAGAAAAATTCCCACGATTATGGCTAATGTTTTTGTTGCCTTCCTTTCCGACTTGCTCATATTGGTTTTTTCCTCGCCTGTCTTCATCTGTGCATTTGTGGACTGAATTGCACGAGCTTGTCTTTGTGCAGTGCGAAAGATTTTCACATACATACAAAGCATGATTACTGCAGGGATGTAAAAGCAAAACATAGGAAATATCATGACTGTTGCTTTGGTTTGAAAAGCCATACATGCACCCTCACAAAGGAAGTTATTGTAATTAGACTCTTCATGTCCAAGAATATTGAGCTCCAGAAATATCATGCCAAATCCAGTAGACACAGAAATTCCCCAGCACACTATGATCATGAATCTAATGGTGGTAGAAGTCATTTTACTGTGATACAGAAACGGATGACACACAGCATAATATCGATCTAAAGAAATAATACACAGGTTAAAAATGGACGCAGTGCACACAGTGACATCTAAACTGGTGTGTATTTTACAGAAGGTGCCTCCTAAATACCAGCAAGTCTCCACAGAGCGTATCATGCTAGGAGGCATCACCATTCCTCCTACAAGCAGATCAGCAACAGCCAGAGAGAGAATCAGGTAATTAGTTGATGTGTGTAATTGTCTGAAGTGTACGACAGTTATAATCACAAGCAGGTTTCCGATCACAGTGATAAGAGAAGAAGTGCTAAAGAGGATGTAGAGTAAAACCCGGACCTGCAGAGGATAATCAGTCTTCAAACACGAGGTATTAATGGAACTGAAACAAAGTGAAGGCTTCTCTAAAATCCCCAAATTGATGATATTGTCCATCTACAGCATGCAGAATGCCTTCCAGATCTGGAGGAAATCATTACCACATTGTTGGTATAATACAATTAGCAATGTTATATCAGTATTAAACTATACTCTGACTTGACTAATATAAAATATATAAGATCTCTACTCATGCAAATGACTCTATTCATAATAAGTCATCATACCTTGCTCTGTGCCATGTCAAGGAAAGTTAGAAAGAAGGTCTAAATTTATAGTTTATCTTAGCCAATAGCAGTCTATCACATTAATTCCTGGTGGAGCATGAAGGGGAAAATCCTTCCAGAAGATAATCTAACTAAAGTTTGCTGATATTTATGCCATAAAATAAACATTCCATTTACATGCAATATGATCATATTACCTGGTCTATTTTACATAAATGCTATTGTATTTTAAAATCCACATTGTGTCTAACCTTCAGTTTAATGATTATTGTAAACTAAACAAACAATATGTACCTAAAGCTCCAACAAAGACTTCCCATGCTTGTAGACCCTCCTTACAGTAGATATGTATGCACAGAAGGGGTGTAACATGTGATTATGAGACATAGGTCACAAGAGCATAAACTCAGAATTGGATTTATACTGGCAAATTCAGAAATCTGTCAGACATCACAGTAGAGCAGCTTATTTATACTGAATATCTGTTATAATAAAATAACTAATTAGCAAAGTTCTAGGAAACAGAATCACAATGGAACACAGAAATCCAAGCTTGGACTTAACATGACAAATGTACTGAAAATATATCCCAATAAGATAAATAAACAGAAGGCTATAAATAGCCAAAGAAATTAGAGTAAAACATGGACAAGGCAAATAGAACAGAGAACACACTAATGAGAAGAAGAAAATAAATAATAGAGATTCCTCCCATCAGCAGATCCTGAATCCTGACCATGGGGACAGAAAAGAAGTAACAAACTCATGGGTAGGATTTCTGGGAATACTAGAAGCTGGCTTTGCCTACGGAGTGGGATGATATACAAAGACAGAGGTACGGGTGGAATGGAAACACAGGTTTTGACATGATAGCTGTGGTGACCTTCATTCATGGTGGCCTCATGTCCATGAGGCAGTGTGGAAGGTCCACAAGGCAGAGTGGCAAATCTGAAAGTCACATTTGCCTGTCAGGCCACTTGCATACTTGAGTCAGGAAAGCTGATAGAAGGACTCAGGAACCTCACACCTTAGCAAAGCCAGCTGTGTGGTCTTTGTGATCATCTGGATGTTTAGGAAACACGTTCTTGCCTAGTGTGGACAAAGACAGAGTGACCCAGTATAAGGCATAGGATAGTTACTGAATACTTGTCTTGGAGCTCCTTCTCACAGATGGATGGAAAGGTGTCCTTATCCACAGCAGAAAGTGGAGCATGAGGAACCTGAACGTAGTATTGAAGCAGACCAGGAACATTAAAAGTGTAGTTAGATGGGACTCTGAAGGCTGTGAGTGGCAGTGCTTATATGAGTCTCCTCCTACTACAATCTGTAAAAAAAATTTAAAAACATGCATTTACTCCCCTCCCTTTATGAAAGCTTGAGTCATGCCAGTTTTGTGTATGTAGCTTGGACAATGGTTGTCCCACTAAAAACATTCATTGAGAGGACTGTCCTCAGTGACTCTTGTCTGTCTAAACTTGAGTGTCCCTGAATTGCCATGTTTTTGACCCAATCCAGAGTTCTCCTGATAAGCCCTGATAAGCCTCTGATTGGTGAGTGTTATGTTCCCACTGAGACAAAGATTTTCAGAACCTTTTTTCTGCTTAATTTCTATATTATAGTTTTGTACTAGTAGGGACTATCTCATGAGCCTTTGATTTTGGTTGTTCATACAGGACAAAAACACTAGTGGGTTATGGTCTTTATACACAATGATGGGTAGAGAGCTGGAACCAACATAGACTTCAAAGAATTTTAAAGCTAATAATGCTAGAGCTTCCTGCTCTATGGTGGAGTATTTAACCTGGTGCTTTTTAAATTCGCATGAAAAATAACTTAGAGTGGTCACATGTATTCTCTTTTAACAGAACAGCTCCAGCCCAAACAGCATTTGCATCAACTTCAAGTTTAAAAGGCCTAGAAAAATCTGGGGCAGCTAGAGGTACATCAAATAGCATAGCTTTCACACTATCAAAGGCATGTTGGCAGTGGAGAGTACAAACAAAGGGTTTGGATGAACTAAGCAAGGACTTGGGGAAGAAGCAATGGTAGCGAAGTTTTCACAGAACCTATGGTAGTACCCTGTCATTTCCAGAAATCATGATAATTCACAACAAGTTGATGGTGTAGGAAAATCTAAAATGGCAGGTACTTTTGCATGTACCAGAAGTACCTGTCCATGACCTACTTGTTTAGTAACAGTTGCTTGTTTGAACAAACTCATACTTTGCCAAGTTTAGTGTCAGGGATTCTTGTTCTAGTCAATTAAAAACTATGTTGAGCCCTTCTAAATGGGTAGGCCACTCCATAGTATAAATGGTCAGCTAAATACACTGAGCAGTTTGGAACATCTTGTAACACAATGTCAGCTAGTTACTGGAAGGTTGCAGGAGCATTTCGGAGTACAAATGGCAGGACCGTATATTGCAGGAAACTGTCAGGGGTGACACAAGCAGAAATTTCCAAGACACAAGATGTCAATGGCATCTGCCAGTAGCCCTTAAGCAAGTCCAATTTTGACAGAAAACAAGCTGAACCAACATTATCTATACAGTCTTCTATCCTAGGCAGTATATCTATCTGGGATTGTAACAGCTTTGACATGCCTGTAATCAGTACATAGTCAATATAAACCATGAGCCTTAGGGACCAGTAAACAAGGTGAGCGCCATGGGCTACAACTGTTCTTAGCTGTCCCATGCTCCAACAAATATTTGACTTCTTTTCATAGTTGCATTGATATGGTAAGCATACTGCTTAATAGGTTTCACTGTGGTAACTTGTATGCCATGTTGCAAGACCATTGTTTAGGAAGGAACACCTTATAAAATGCTAGGAAACTTACTAATAATAATTTTCATCATCTGCCTTCTGCTGGTCTAAGATGGCAGAGAGGTTGGACAACATTTCAGAATTTGAAAGTCTGTAAAAGGTCTGTGGTGCATGCTGAAGCACTACCCCAACTGGATCCTCAATAGTGTTCTCCCTATAGCAATCAGATACCACTATCAACCCAACAAAAAAAGTTTTACCATTGCATGTGTCCTTGAATTCAGAACAAAATTGATCTTCATGAGTATGATAGGCCCTTACCATGTTAATGTGACAAATATGTGCATTGCATTTACTGTCAGGGGTACAGACAACATAGTCAGTATCACTTAGTCTCCTTGACTAGGTATGGTTCAGAAAATTTTGCAGACAGAGATTAACCAGTGATCAGAGGTAAACCATAATTCTGTCACCAGGCTGGGACTTCCTGGGAACAGCTTTCCGTTAATAAAACTGCTTTATGCAATTTTGAGATGCCCCTAAGGCTTTATGGGCTAAAGTACAGACTTTGTGAAGACGCTCACGAAAATTGCTCACATAGTCTAGAATATTATGTTGCTTGCCATCATCTACTAAGAAACTTTCTTTGACAGCTTTCAGAGGACCTCAAACAGAATGACCAAACACATGTTCTGCAGGACTTAATCCAAATTTATCCTGGACAGCTTCACATACTACAAATAACACAAGAGGCACCCCTTCATCCCTGTCTCTCACTGTCTAGGCAGTATTAATGAAGCATAGACTTAAAAATCTGGTGAAATCTCTCCAGAGCCCCTTGAGACTCATGGCGATCAGGACTGGACACCTGGTAAGCAATATTAACTGATTTCATAACTTGTTGAAACAGCTTATACAAAAAGTTAAGTCCTTGATCTGTCAGCACAATCTAAGTCAAACCAAAAGTGTTTATTGTTATTGTGTTTATTGCAAAAGTTAATAAGTGCTTTAACCACAAGAAGATTAGTATTTCTGCACAAGGGGACAGCTTATGGGAAGCGAGTTGCAGCACACATTATTGTAAGTAGATATTGATTCGCAGACTTTGTGTTGGCCCTAAGTCCCTATTGTGTTGGCCCTAACTATCAACAATGATTCGATTGAAAGGCTTCACATGTACAGGGATAGGGCAAAGGGGAGCTGGAGGAATGACTTGGTTTGACTTCACATGACAATGACAAACATGGCAAGACCAACTGAATTGCACTGCATCTTTCCTAAGACCAAGCCAAAAGAAATGTTTAAGAATCTGAGAATAATTTTTTTTAGTGTGCTGACCATGGATGATCATGGGCTATGTAAAGTACATGCAGCCTATAAACAGAAGGTATCACAATCTGAAAGACACTGCCTAAATCTAAATCATAGCAAGGAGACCATTTGCACATTAGTATACCCTGACCTACAAAAAATGTGACCTGTCTCTTTACCAACTCTTCAGGGTTATACAGAGATGAGAAACATTTCTGTAGGCTAGGTTCAGCCTTCTGGGATTCAATTAGTTGAAAACGATTAACAGGTAGCTCACAAAACTGAACACATAAAGGATGTTGATCCTGTCCAGTCTTCACTGGGTCTACCAAACAAGCAGTGGTAGTAAACAAAACTTAAGGCGAGAAAATAATCGGATAAATCAATCACACCTTCTAACAAACAAGATTGAGCATGGGTCACAACAAATGCAGTGGGGGGGAAACTGTGGGGTGATCATGTGACAGTTCACCTGGTAAGGTACTGTTAGCAGGGCTCTCCAGAACATCTAATACTAGATGAACTCTACCCCAAGCTATATCATTCCCCAGAATGAATGCAACGCCTTCAACAGGTAAAGTTTGGCATACGACTACTCTTTATATCACCGTAGTTAATCCAGAGAATGAGGAGACATGATGTAGGTGTTTAGGTTGTGAAAATAAAATATCCCGAAGGACTATTAGGAGAAATTGACAGACTGGGCTGGACAGGACTGTCTTAGACTGTCGATCAACTAATGGGGGAAGTTCTACCTTGTTCTCTTTGTACAAATTCTTGTGTGTCAGCACATAATCATCAGCTAACACAGCAGCTTCTGGCATGGAGGAAACCTTCTTCTCATTTAAATAAACCACCACCTGATCAGGTAGACAGTTCTTAAATTCCTCTAGCAAAAATAAATGCTGTAAAGAGTCAAATTCACTAACCTTACTCACAGAGATTCATTTATCCAACAAGACCTCCTTCTCCCTTTCAAGCTCTACAAAGGTTTGAGAAGGAACTTTCTTAATATTCCAGAACATTTCAGTGACGAACAGTGTGGCTGTTTGTCTGAGTTGGCCCTGTGGTGGACTGGCGACCTGCCCAGGGTGTACCCCGCCTCTCGGCCGAAGATGGTGGGATTGGCTCCAGCTTCTCCGCGACCCAGATGGATAAAGCGGTGTAGATAATGGATAGATGGATGGATGGATTTTTGCCTGTAGACTTCTGGGACTAATTCATATGCATGGTGTAAGCGCTGCATGTGAATGAAAGAAGAAAATGAAGAAAACACTTTCTGAGCTTTTCCTGCTAATTTATACTGTCTTTAGGCCAATTCAAGTCAATAGACATAGCCTCAAATACACTCAAATAAATGTCCACCTCAGTTTCTCAGAAAGGGGGAATAAACACAATGTTCTTAATCACATCAAAAGTAA
This sequence comes from Notoglanidium macrostoma, assembly GCA_030068235.1. Taxonomy (NCBI): domain Eukaryota; kingdom Metazoa; phylum Chordata; class Actinopteri; order Siluriformes; family Auchenoglanididae; genus Notoglanidium; species Notoglanidium macrostoma. Next base: position 27,765,625 of record JAQQZR010000012.1, on the reverse strand, counting down.
TTGTAAATGTGAGCATGCGAGCAGAATGAGGCATAGGGATAGGCCTTATAGAAGGTACACGCAGAGAAGATAGTGGTGGAGGAGGAGATGACAGGTTAGCCAAGTGGGCAGCGGTCTGTGAAGTTATCTTCATTGCTTCAAAGTACAACTGTCGAACCTCCCGGTCCACCTCAAGTTCCATCTTACACACAGCTATTATAAGTCTTCTCTTGAGCTATGATTTGGAGGCATGCAACCTTGGCACGGTCCTCAGCCCTTGAGAAGGAAGGAAAAAAAGGGTCAAAGCAGGGTAGTGTAGCTCTAGCATTGAATTTGGGCTCAGCCTGCTCTGCATCATAAAGTTTGCTGATGATACAACGTTGGTCTGGCTCATCTCAGGCAAGGAGGGTGAGGTGGTCTACAGGGATGAAGTGAAGCGGCTGTTAGAGTGGTGCAGAGTCAATAACCTGCTTCTCAACACCACAAAAACGAGGGAGCTCGTTATTGACTTTACAAAAAACAAATCCGACATACAACCACTCATCATTGATGGGGCCTGTGTGGAGAGGGTCTCAGTGTTCAGGGCATTGAGCTGGAGGATGACCTGACCTGGAGCACCAACTCCAAGGAGCTGTTGAAGAAGGCACAGCAGAGACTGTATTTTCTGAGAACTCTCAGAAAGAACCACCTTCCTACAAATCTCCTGCTTGCCTTTTATCATTGCTTCATAGAGCGTGTGCTCACATATGGTCTGTGTGTGTGGTATGGCAGCTGCACTTCCTCGGAAAGGAAAGTGCTCCACAGGGTCATCAGGACAACAAAGAGAACAATTCGCTGTACCCTCTCCACCCTGGAACAAATTTATTCCTCCCGATGCTGTAGGAAAGCAATAGACATTTCACAGGACCCATCACATCCCGGCTATTGCTTCTTCCAACTTTTGCCATCAGGCAAGAGATACAGAGCAATGAAAACCAGGTCAAACCACTTTAAGAATAGTTTTTACCCAAGAGCAATCATGGCTGAATTCACAGTAACCACTTTACATTATATTCATTCAATGTGCAATACAGACCTTAGGTCAATTGTATGGATAGCCAGTGCAATATGTATATATAACAATGTGCAATTTTGTATACATCTGCAGAGTATTTTTATTTTTCACTTTTGTTATTATTCCTCTCTCTTCTAGTCTTTTAATCTTATGCCTCACTATGAGTCGACTGCACACTTAATTTCGTTGTTCCTTGTAAAAGTGACAATGACAATAAAGATTTATCTCTTATCTAACAGAAGCCACAAATGCATGGCAACATTTTCCATAACACTAGCTACAGTAACATCAACGGATGGGGAACTCTCCAAAATTCCTGATTCTTGTAACTTAGCAAGAACCATACTCCGGATACTCCTCTTAGCTAAGCTCCTAGAAACAGGCATGTAATAGTAAGCGACTATCATTAACAAGTCATTCTTCCGACAACTCTAAAATACATCCAAGCTTGGAGCAACACCAAATGCTTGCAAGTTAAAGGTTGCCATGATTTCCAGGCTTATGCATAGACAAACAAACACTATGAGTCTTTAAGTTCACAACAATCCTCCAATAGAATCTTAACCTAACCAATCGAAACCTGGACGAGCCCCAGGTTGTTACATTCCCAATGAGGCCTAGGGTGAGTGGAAGAATAATAACAGTTTTACAGTTGTGTGTTGATTGGATGATGGTGAAGGAGATAGGCCAAGAGGTTAGAGGTATGCCTAGCTTTTATTGTCCACACACAAATGACAAGGGGACACAGGACAACCATATAGCAAGACAACTAGGAAGCTAGTCTCACCCAGCAGAGAGAACATGGATGGTGCCAAAGAAATGAACACAACAAAAGATGGACTACACTATGCTGTATTTTAGTAGCTAACCTAACTAGCAGAATATAGAAATTATCTAACTACATAAGACAAAGCTAAATAAAAATACAAGGGGTGGCACCCACCCTCTAACCTAGTGTGTCTAGACAGTTCAACACACCTACGTGATGGAATGTAGGTGCACACACATTCTTGTCTGTTCACAAATCTGGGGAGCTAGTACGAAGTACAAGGGCAAACAACAAATGGGATACAATAAATGGGAGCAACAGCCACACAAGGTAGTTGTAGGCAGACAAAAAAACAACAGGAGAATGACAGGCCAAAAGACTTAACAGGCTAACAAAAAAGATAGCAGGCTAAAAACAGGTAAACGGTAGCAGTCAGACAAAGGCTGACACCAGGGTTTCAGATGGGTCATTTTAAAGGGATTGCCCTGCCTATTGGTCAAGTTCCTGTCTCCTCATTGTTCCAGTGATGTAGGCAAGCCAATGGTGATTGACACATGGATTCACTCACCTATGGGAAGACAGGCAGAGACAGAGGAACAAACAAACAGGGGGGAAAGGAGCAGAGAGGGAGCGAATACAAAATACAAGTACACAGACCAGCAACAGATTTAGTACCTGCCAGATTATGAAAATAAATTTCAAAAAGAAGATTAAAGATGATGAGGGAAAGCCTTATGCTGTTATATGTGTGATAGAAATTCTCCTTGCTGTTTACAAAGACTTAATACCTACCTCTTTACTAAGCACTTAACTGAGCAATGAACTTACCTAGTGGGCAAGTGGAGGAGAAAAACTTGTTTCATTACCTGTACTTCCACACAAGCATGTCTGTAACAGGGACTTTATGGAAGTTTTGGATCCAGGTTTATTCGCAGTACTATGAGGATACATCTTTCAATTGTTGCTACAAAAGCATTTTTGTAACACTCTCTTGTTAAGGGTGTGTGCTAAATACTCTAAATGTACTTATGATTATAGAGTCTGTTGTTGTAGCAGTGACATGGAGTGTTTAAGTCCTGCTACACCCTTAGATGGTGTATACGTGTTAAATTTTTGAATAACAAGATTTTAATCATAATATTATACAGAAGATTGTTTCCTTGCAAATGCCACATCTGGTTTGCTGATTAAGATCTTGATATGGCCAGGGGTGGCTCAGCAGGAAGGGCTCTGGATTAGTTTATCATAAGACTGTGAGTTTGAATCCTGATAACAAGCTGTCACTTTCGGGCCCTTGAGCAAGGCCCTTAACCCTCATCTATTCAGCTCAATTACAATTCGTATATATAAACGACTATTTGGATATATACACCTGACAAAATTATTAAATTTAAAACTTTAGCTGTATTTTAGTAAATGTGCTTTGTGACAGTGTCTGTTGTGTCAAAATCCTATATGATTATGTTCATTAAACAAAATACAAGATGAATTTATCTTGTTGATGACAATTATTCATAGTTTTGATGGAAATAAAGCCCAGAAAACCGTTTGAGAGTTTGGACATAGGTGGGAAGGTGCACGTTTCATGAATTGATAGCATGGATGTAGCTAATAGTATGACCAGTCATTTTTAAACAGTTTTATTTCACTTGTGAAAATGATAATTAGACACACAGGCCAAGCACAAAGTTTAATTTAAAACAAGTAATTAAAACAATTTAAGTAATTAAAACAATTTGGTGTGTGAAGAATCAGCCAGGAATATTTCACCAGACAGAATGACTCTAAAAGCATGT
>JAQQZR010000012.1:27750030-27760446 GCA_030068235.1 Notoglanidium macrostoma | reverse complement strand
GAGTAAAACCCGGACCTGCAGAGGATAATCAGTCTTCAAACACGAGGTATTAATGGAACTGAAACAAAGTGAAGGCTCCTCCAAAACCTCCAAATCGATGATTTTGTCCATCTACAGCACTAATAACAATTGCAGATCTGAGAAAATTAACAAGGTAGTGAGGTAATAATAAAAAAATTAAAAAATAAATAATAATAATAATAAATTATATTTATCAATAATTATAATCACAAAATTATATTAGTCTAGTGACCATGATGTATTGCTTCTTTTACATTCCAAACTGTTTTTTTTTTTAAATAATAATCCTTCATACCTCTCCATGCACCATGTTGATGAACTAAACCAAGGAGGAGAAAGTCTAAATTTATAGTCATTCTCAGCCTATAGCAGTGAATCAGATTAATCCCTGGTGGTGAATGATGGAACAGGATCAAGTTTATTCCAGTTTTCCATTTCAAAATATGATACCATTACATTTTGACCATGACCGTCATTAAATGTTGAATGGTTTAATTTACTGTTTTCTCATTTTAGATAAATGATACATGCCCTTCTTTGAGTAAAACCAGCAGATGGCAAAAACATTTTTACAAGTCACCGGCCATTTTTTGCTCTTTTCCAGACCTGAAAATTCCCTTTCCCTAATTTCACACTGTTTGAGGGTTTTTGCTTTTGATTTTTTTTTTTCTCACTATTTCCCCAAAGTTCAGGCTTGCACATTCCCATGCATAACCTTATGCTGCCTTTGTGGTGCCTTATAAGTGGTAATTCGCAAAGTTGTAATGAGTGTCTCACCTCAGCATCTTCAACTTGTCAAGTTATCAAAAAAAAAGGACTCCTTCATGAAAATGTGTCTTTTGTTTGCTCTGTAAAAAGCATTTTAACTGCAATCTTACAGTTACAGGTCTGAGTGACTACTGGCTCTTTTCCATTCTAGTGAACTTCAAAATGTCATGCAACATTTTGGACTGAAATTGCAGCACAGAAACAACAGCAGGCAATAGAAAGCATCTTAGCAACAAGCTAGCCAACAACTGGCTAACTGACAACATTAATGATCACGCTAACATTGATAATTATCTTCTCAAAACAATGATTAGCATGGTCAATGTTATAGATTTAACAAGTAATGTGTCAGAATATTAACTGATCTAAATTAATGTAATAGTAGATAAGAGGGACTTGTTCACAATGAGAGTGGCCATGTTGACATGATGTCATTGTGTAAACAGGAAATGAACTGGAACCCCATGATGATGAGTTGAAATTTCAGGTTGAGGGGGTATTGTCTATGGATTTTACCAGTTGTAGGTAGAAAATTACAAGTTACAACTTCACCTTGACCACAGCATTATTCTCCGCATCACACGATAGGGACCAACCAGGGAAAAAAGACCTAACAACCCTGTTCTGCATACCTGAGCTTTCAGATGTCCACGGCAGTATCATGTCAGCTCCGGATTTGACCATCAACTCCAATTCCCAGAATCCACCACAGTATCACAACGTGTTCATTCTGCACCCCATTTCCCATTTACCCACGGCCACCATCACAGCCAAGTTCAACTGACTGCTGATTACACACACCTGAACTCAATTCAGCACACACACAAACACCGCAGATTCTCATACACTCAGCATGAAATCATTGTGTTGCTCAGGATTTTTTTTTTAACCTCGTGATGATTCCAAGCCTTTGTATCTTGTGCATGCTATCTGGTTTTGATCTTCGCCTTTAAAAATCTGTTTGATTATCACCTGACCCAGGCCAGTTCTTTGACTGTTGATTTGGATTAGAGTGTCTGTTGCAATGATGCCTACCTGCACTTGCAACCTTCTCCACTGCCTGACATATTGTGCTGCACCGGGGTCTCAATCTTATACTTGTTTACTGTTTGAATTTTAACACTTTTAACAGTCTACCTGTACAATTTTATCAGTCCAGCCTTTTTTTCCCATCATGATCCATAAGGATCAGTGCTGCATCCCCTCTTGCTTTTGTTATTTAAGTTCTTCCTTGTAAAGGATGCATTTCTAACATATGCTCTGTTATGTCCCTCCACTCTAATCTTTACTTCTCTCTCTTGGGTAACATAACAGGACAAGTCCTCCCTCCACACTGATCTATAGCCCCGCCATCCATGCCATATCAAGTAATATTACAAATATGAATGATTGTTGAAAGTTTCTCTATGGCCATACATCTTCTCCATCTTCTACCTACCAGTGCATAACAAGATGGTGTCCCTGAGAATACTGTGCTCCAGGGTCCACGGATTCAAGATGTTATCCACAACTTATGCATAATTGCTGCCAAATTCTTCTGTGTAAATGTTAATGGAAATTTCCTGAAAACCTTTTTCTGCTCACAGCAAAGCAAAGAGAATCTGGTGTTTGCTTCAATTTGAATGTGTCTCTCTGCAATTCTAATTCGTTTTTCTGTACATTTGAATTTTAAACAATCGTTAGTTTGAAACGGAAACCAATAGACAGCTTAAAATACCCCAAAATCTAAATTTCACTAAAATATATTTTTCTACTAAGAATTGTAATGTCATGACATTTCCTTTGAGCTGTGTGACTTTCTACAATTCTATTATTAGCACATTTATCTTTTATTGGCATGCTGTCTTGTTTTCTATACGGTACGTGAGCAATGGGCAATGTAACAACACTGATGGAAGTGCAGCTCCAGCATGTGTGTACACAGGTGATGGTGAAAACACAGAAGGAACAGAATGGAATGAAAAATAAAATCACCTCTGGGATTCAAGTCACTCGGGTCTTTTTATTTCACTCAAAAGAAATGTGAATGGAATTCGAACCAAACATTTACAGTTTCAGTTTGGAAAAAAACAATCAAAACAATTTGGTGTGTGAGGAATTAGCCTGGAATATTCCCCCAGACAGAATGACTCTAAAAGCATGTCTGAACCAGCTGTAGAAAAATGCATACACTATCGGATTACATGTTGAATTAAAATACCCAACCCAAAGGAAGACATCAAACACAATTGGAGGAACTGAATATCCTGTAAACGGATCTATGCAGTTGCAGATAAAAAATGGCACCCAGGAGGTCAGAAAAACTCCCACGATTATGGCTAACGTTTTTGTGGCCTTCCTTTCTGACTTGCTCGTTCCGGCCTTTTCCTCACCTGTCTTTGAGTGTGCATTTGTGGACTGAATTGCACGAGCTTGTCTTTGTGCAGTGCGTAGAATTTTTATATACACACAAAGCATGATTACTGCAGGGATGTAAAAGCAAAACATCGGAAATACAGTGGCTGCTGCTTTAGTCTGAAAAACCATACATGCACCCTGACAAAGGAAGTTATTGTAATAAAACTCTTCATTTCCAAGAATATTGAGCTCCAGAAATATCATACTGAACCCAATCACTGCTGAAATTCCCCAACACACTATGATCATGAATCTAACAGTATTAGGAGTCATTTTACTGTGATACAGAAGTGGATGACACACAGCATAATATCGATCCAAAGAAATAATACACAGGTTTAAAATGGACGCAGTGCACACAGTGACATCCAAACTGCTGTGTATTTTACAAAAGGTGCCTCCTAAATACCAGCAAGTCTCCACAGAGCGTATCATGCTAGGAGGCATCACCATTCCTCCTACAAGCAGATCAGCAACAGCCAGAGAGAGAATCAGGTAATTAGTTGATGTGCGTAATTGTCTGAAATGTACAATGGTTATGATCACAAGCAGGTTTCCAATCACAGTGATAAGAGAAGAAGTGCCAAAGAGGATGTAGAGTAAAACCCGGACCTGCAGAGGATAATCAGTCTTCAAACACGATGTATTAATGGAACTGAAACAAAATGAAGGCTCCTCCAAAATCCCCAAATCGATGATATTGTCCATCTACAGCACGCAGAATGCCTTCCAGAGCAGGAGAAAATCATTACCACATTGTTGGTATAATACAAATAACAATATCATATCAGTATTAAACTATACTCTGATGATCTTGACTAATATAGAATATATAAGATCTCTACTCGTGCAAATGACTCTATTCATAATAAGTCATCATACCTTGCTCTGTGCCATGTCAAGGAAAGTTAAGAAGAAGGTCTAAATTTATACTACATCTTAGCCAATAGCAGTCTATCACATTAATTCCTGGTGGAGCATGAAGGGGAAAATCCTTCCAGAAGATAATATAACTAAGGTTTTTGAGCTTTATTCCATTAAAACAAACATGCAATTTACATACAATATGGATGGATCATGACCTGGACAATATTATAGAAATGCCATTGTGACACTTATTTTAAAATACACATTGTGTCTGAATCTTCAAAGATTGCTTGTAGACCCTCCTGATGGTAGATATGTATGCATAGAAGGGGTGTAAAATGTGATTACACATCTTGTGTCTCCTTGTCAAGCTTGGACTTAACATGACATATGTACAGTAAGATAAATATCCTAATAAGATAAATAAACAGAAGGATATAAATAGCCAAAGTAATCAGGGTAAAACATGGAAAAGGCAAATACAGTCAGAAAACACACTAATGAGAGGAGGAAAATAAATTACAGAGATCCCTCCCATTAGCAGCTTCTGAATCCTGCCTATGGTGACAGAAAAGAGGTAACGTACTCCTGGGTAGGATTTCTTGGAAGACTAGAAGCTGGCTTTGCATACGGAGTGAGATGATATACAAAGACAGAGGTACGGATGGCATAATAACACCCACAGGTTTTGCACGAGAGTGGTGGTGACCTTCATTCATGGTGGGCTCATGTCCATGATGCAGGGTGGAATGTCCACAAGGCAGAGTGGCAAGTCTGCAAGTCACATTTACCTGTCAGGCCACATGCATTGTTGAGAAAGGAAAGCTGATTGAAGGATTCGGAAACCTCACACCTTAGCAAAATCTTAGCAAAGCAAATGCAACTCTGTAAACAACAATATAATTATATCAGATCAGTCATTAGAATGTTTTACACCTCTCTGAGAGACTGAACTAATCTCACTAATTTCCTCATCAAAATAATCAAAATGTATGTTTGATCCTTTACCTACATATTTCTCCAAACAGATAATACCACATGTAATTGAATCTATTCTAAAAACAATCAACTCTTCTCTTAGCATTGGCTATGTACCTAAATCCCTTATATTAGCAGTTATCATTAGTTTATATTAGCAGTTTATATTACCTGATTAAAAAACCCAACCCCAATCTCAAATCCCAACCAATTTTCCAACTATAGCCCAATATCAAACCCATCCATCCATCATCTATACCGCTTTATCCATCTGGGTCACGGGGAAGCTGGAGCCAATCCCAGCATCTTCGGTGCGAGAGGTGGGCTACACCCTGGGCTGGTCGCCAGTCCACCACACACGCTCACACGCGGGCAATTTAGAGTAGCCAGTTGACCTAATCTGCATGTCTTTGGACTGTGGGAGGAAACCCACATATGCACGGGGAGAACATGCAAACTCCACACAGAAAGGCACCCTAGGTGACCCGGGGATCAAACCCAGGACCTTCTTGCTGTGAGGCGACAGTGCTAACCACCACACTACCATGCCACCCCCAATATCAGACCTCACATTTATTTCCAATATACTAGAAAAGGCTGTAACACAGCAATTATGCTCATACCTACATAGGAATAGCATTCATGAAATGTATCAGTCAGGATTTAGATCTCACCATAGCACAGAGACAGCACTAGTTAATGTGATAAATGATCCACTACTAGCCTCTGATCAGAGTTGTGTCTCCTTGTTTGTGTTACATGACCTTAGTGCAGCTTTTGATTCAATTGATCATACTATTCTCCTTGATAGATTAGAAAAGGTTGTGGGAGTTATGGGAACAGCCCTCTCCTGGTTCAGGTCTTATTTGACTGAATGTTATCAGTTTGTTGATATAAATGGTGACTCCTCTACACATGGAAAGATGAAGTTTGTTGTTCCACAAGGTTCTGTTTTAGACCCACTTTATTTTCTTTATATATGCTACCTCTGGGTAATATTATTCATAAACATGGTATTAGTTTCGACTGTTATGATGATTCCACTGTTATGCTGATGATATGTTGTATGTTTCAGCAAAGCCAGATGAGAGACACCAGCTTAATAAATTGAGGAATGTGTAAAGGACATTAGGCAATGGATGCTTAATAACTTACTTCTACTTAATTCTGATAAGACAGAAGCACTAGTGCTAGGACCACATGCAGCTAGAAATAAGATTTCTGATTACATAGTAACTCTGGATGGCCTTTCTGTTTCACCATGTGGCAAAGAAAAAGACCTTGATGTGATTATTGTCTCTAATCTGTCATTTGAAGCTCATGTAGATAATATCACTAGGACAGCCTTCTTTCATCTCAGAAATATCACTAAGATTAAAAATATGATGTCACTGCATGACACAGAAAAACTAGTTCATACTTTTGTTACCTCTATTGTTGTTTATATCTATGTCAATATATTGTCTATTATTGTAATGCCTTACTGTTTGGATGTTCCAGTAGGTGCATAAACAACCTTCAATTAGTCCAGAATGCAGCAGCGAGAGTCCTTACTAGAAAAAGAAGATATGAGCACATCACCCCTATCTCATCTAAACTGCACTGCAATTAAATTTTGCACATATTATAAAATACTTCTGTTGACCTATAAAGCACTGAATGGTCTCGTACCTCAGTATCTGAGTGAAATTCTGGTCCTATATTATCCCCCATGCCTACTTAGATCAAAAGGTGCAGGCTATTTGTTGGTACCTGTAATAGTGAAGGCTACAGCAGGGGCAAATCTTTCTCTTACAAATCCCCTCAGTTATGAAACAGCCATCCAATTAGTGTTCTGGACTCAGACACAGTCTCAGTGTTTAAATCTAGACTGAAAATGTATTTGTTCAGCCAAGTCTTTTGTTAACTGCCTTCTATTAGGTAAAGGAACAGATCTGAAGGGTACTCAGGCATAGAATGTTTTGGCAAACTGGGATGTTCAGGTGCTATTGCCACCCCCACCCCCCCAACTCTCACACATTCACTCAGGTCTGTGGATGGTGCAGTGGCTGGCCACTTTATGTCCCGGGGCCCTCATGACTGTGTTACCTTCTGGCTCGTCGTTTTAATTATGCTGTCTTAGCTAGCCTTGCCGGAGTTCCTGCTTGCACTCAGCACATGATATGCTCTGTTCCTTAACCATTACATGACAATGATCATACGTAACAATCTGCTTTTTCTCTTTTCTCTCCTCTCTCTTCTCTCTCTCTCTCGCTCTCTCTCTCTTTCCCTGTCTGTTGAGCTGCACATGATACTCCTGAGATTCCAGCGATCCTGACCCCGTCTGCTTTCCGGACCTGCCTGATCCATCCTGGTGTCCTACTGCTGGTTGGCATCATCACTTGGAAACCACTAGCTTCTGTTGAGGATGGCCCCATATGAACTGCCTCAACACTCAAATCTTGACCCTATTACACAAGTGTGTTAGTTGTAATTGCACTACCCAGTGCCACTTAAATGAGGATGGGTTCCCTTTTGAGTCTGATTCCTCTCAATGTTTCTTCCTCTTGTCATCTCAGGGAGTTTTTCCTTGCCACCATCACCACAGGCTTGCTCATTAGGGACATATATTGATAAATTTATAGATCCATAAATTTATATTCAGAATTTATATACTTCTGTGAAGCTGCGTTTTGACAAAGTATGTTGTTAAAAGAGCTATACAAATAAATTGAATTGAATTGAATTGAAATGAATTAATGGAAAGATGTCCTCATCCACAACAGAAAGTGGAGCATGAGGAACCTGAGTGCACTGTTGATGCAGACAAGGAAGATTAAAAATGTAGTCAGATTGGACTCTGAAAGCCATGGGTGGCAGTGCTTCTATGAGTCTTCTCATTCTGTATTCTGAAAAAAAATTTAAAACATGAAAAAATTTTAACCAACTACTTAATCAAGACAAAAATGAAACTAGTCTCAACCAGAAGAGAGAACATGGACAGTGCCAAAGAAACGAACACAACAAAAGAGAGATTACACTAGGCTATATTTTAGTCACTGACCTAACTAGCAAAATATAGTTAGCTATATAATTACCCTAGACTAAGCTAAACAAAAATACCTCTAACCTCTGCCTTTTGGTCAGGTTCCTGCTACCACCTCATATAGACAAATATGTCTTCTTAGTGTGATCTCCTGTCCTGTGTGAAATTCTCATCTGATGTAACTTCTGCTAAAACTGCCTTCTATAAGAAATAGCTGGAAATCTCTACACAAGATCAGCACAAATTCAACAACAACTTTTCTTCATTACCCAACCTGCCAGCTCCTCCTGCCCCATCCTCACTGACTGTTGAAGACTTTGCCAACTTTATTGATGGGAAGATTCAACAAATCTTTCAGACATTCACTCCCACCCTAACTCCTTCACTTCACACTAAGGATTCCCTTCTACCTCACTGGCACAGTGTAAAAATCTAGATACAGATGAGATTCTGCAAGTCATCTCCTCATGCAACCCTACCACCTGCCCACTGGATCCTATTCCTTCCACAATGCTCCAATCTCTCAAGACCTTATTTCCTTCATCACCACCATCATAAATAGCTCCATAACATCTGGTAATGTACCTTCAGCATTCAAAAGAGTCAGGGTTATTCCCACTCTGGTTCTGTCAGACATCAGCAACTCCTGCCCCGTATCACTTCTCTGTTTTCTTTCTAAAATCCTTGAATGCGCTGTCTACAATCAACTGTCTCTTGGACAAATCTCTCAGAGAACAACCTACAGGATCCTAATCAGTCTGGTTTATTTGCTCTACTGTGAGGATAATTTTTTTTTGTTGTTACTATAAAGCATTTTTGTAACACTCTCTAGTTAAGGGTGTGTGCTAAATACTTTGAATGTACTTATGATTACAGATTCTGTTGTCGTAGTGGTGACACGGAGTGTTTAAGTCCTGCAACACCCTTAGATATAGTATAGCTATTGAATTTTGTTGAATTTTTGAATAGCATGATTTGAATCATAAGATTATACGTACAGAGGAGTGTTTCCTTTCTAATGCCACATCTGGTTTGCTGATTAAGATTTTGATGTGGCCAGGGGTGGCTCAGCAGGTAGAGCTTTGGATTAGTTTATTATAAGACTGTCAGTTTGAATTCTGATAACAAGCTGTCACTTGAGCAAGGCCCTTAACCATCATCTATTCAGCTCAATTACAAGACAATTAAGATATATACACCTGACAAAATTATTAAGTGTAAAACTTTACCTTATTTTAGTGAATGTGCTTTGTGACAGTGTTTGTTGTGTCATAATCCTATATGGTTATGTTCATTAAACAAAATACAATATGAATTTATCTTATTGATGATCAATATTAATAGTTTTGATAGAAATAAAGCCAGAACACCATTTGAGAGTTTGTGCATAGGTGGGAAGGAGCGCGTTTCAGGAATAGACAGAATGGATGTAGTTTTAGGAACACTAGTAGTAGTAGTAGATTTAGGAACACTAGTAATTTTTAAACAGTTTTATTTCAACCTGTGAAATTGATAAGTGGACACACAGGCCAAGCACAAAGTAAAATTTAAAATAAGTAATTAAAACAATTTGGTGTGTGAAGAATCAGCCAGGAATATTTCACCAGACAGAATGACTCTAAAAGCATGTCTGAACCAGCTGTAGAAAAATGCATACACTATCGGATTACATGTTGAATTGAAATATGCCACCCAGGTTAATATATCAAAAACAGTTGGTGGAACTGAATATCCAGTAAAAGGATCTATGCAGGTACAGGTAAAAAATGGCACCCAGGAGGTCAGAAAAACTCCCATGATTATGGCTAACGTTTTTGTTGCCTTCCTTTCTGATTTGCTTAAAATGGCCTTTTCCTCACCTGTCTTCATCTGTGCATTTGTGGACTGAATTGCATGCACTTGTCTCTGTGCAGCGTGAAAGATTTTCACATACACACAAAGCATGATTACTGCGGGGAGGTAAAAACAAAACATAGAAAATACCATGGCTGCGGCTTTAGTTTGAAAAATTGAACATGCGCCCTCACAAAGGAAGGTATTGTAATAAAACTCTTCATTTCCAAGAATATTGAGCTCCAGAAATATCATCCCAAACCCAATTGCTGCTGAAATGCCCCAACACACAACAATCATGAATCTAATGGTAGTCAGAGTCATTTGTTGGTGATAAAGAAGTGGATGACACACAGCATAATATCGATCTAATGAAATAACGCACAGATTAAAAATAGACGCAGTGCACAGAGTGACATCTAAACTGGTGTGTATTTTACAAAAGGTGCCTCCTAAATACCAGCAAGTTTCCACAGAGCGTATCATGCTAGGAGGCATCACTATTCCTCCTACAAGCAGATCAGCAA
>JAQQZR010000012.1:27719982-27746901 GCA_030068235.1 Notoglanidium macrostoma | reverse complement strand
GCAAACTCCACACAGAAAGGCACCCTGGGTGACCCGGGGATCGAACCCAGGACCTTCTTGCTGTGAGGCGAGAGTGCTAACCACCGCACCACCGTGACGCCCACATCTCATTTAAATGTAACCAAAATATTGCGGCCAACATTTTTACATGTACTCAATCAGCCAAGATGTGTTGGTGCTGTGTGTAGCTCACTTCTTAATGTTTAGCACTGAACCAGGCTTTTGCAACAGCGAGCCCTTCTGTACATCAGGGACCGGTTCCTGCACCCAGAGGGCAGTACAGTGAAGTGGCGGTAAACCAGCTAAACATGCTAAACCAGCATCACTTGTTAGCAATATTAGCCATGTAGCTTCAGTGCCAAACCAAAAAAAAAAAAAAAAAAACTACACACCGAACGTCTCTCAGCTGATCGACTGCTTTTGTAGTAAATGGAAATGAATTTACAAAACGTATATTGTATTTGGTTTAATGAAGCACTTTTACATTTGAATGCTAACTTGGTCACTTAATCAAATGCGTATTAATATACACTTTCTAGGATGGCATATTAATTTGTATTTATTATTATTTTTCCTTTAGCTTAACAGACTTTTATTTTGTTGTGAGTTTGCACAAATAACGCTTAGTTGCCTGACTCACCGGAAGTGAATTGCGCTAATCTACAAATTAACAGTACACAACCCCAAAACATGACTGTAATATAATGTTTAGCTTGAGATAAGAAATTAAAAATGCATTTTTCCCCTTTGTTTTAATGTTCTTTGTTTGATCTTTTAAAATTAAAGAAAAGAAAGTAAATGTAAAAACTTTTATTTGAATAAAAACATGATTTTTTTTTTTTTTTTTTTTTTTAGTTTTAGGCTCTAGTTTAAGCGCTATGCCAGTTTCACAACTAATATTGTGAACAAAGAGACAAAAAAACAAGAAAAAAAAACCAACGTAATAACAAATGTTGCTTCCAGTGTCCACTGATCTAAAAAGAGAGAATAAATCTGTTTCACTAATGTGTTTTATTTACACTGTAGTGCAGCTCCATCAAGCGCCACTAGATGGCAGCAAATGTTAATTTGAAACTGTTTCTGAAACGTTGATTTAAAAGTTCAGGAGGACAAAAAAAAAACTCTTTTATTAGATGTCAGTGTTTAGAAAGTCCGAAAGCGAGCAGAGAGATGAAGAAAACACAAAACCACGATTAAACAGTGGACGAGAAAGAAGTAAAAAACTTTAGCAAAATTAAAACTCACAATAAAATGTTTTGTTTGGTTCGTTATTTTCCAGTAAGGGTGTGCAAACTTTTGCACGATCGCGTGTGTGTGTGTCTTTAAGTAATAATGTCCGTGAACGCGTGATTAATCACATATAACCAAGTATAACAGTGTGGCGCGTGACTCGGTGAGCTTAATTGGCGCTGACGTCACTGCGCGGCTAATAATCGCTTCCGCCTGGAGCACTGCGATGAAACTCCTTGGAAACGCACATCCAATAGGACGGGTCTGATTTGATCACGTGATTAAGAAGTCACTAATTAGGCCCAACTCTGTCGCTTTTAATGTTTATTTAGAAAAAACGAAACCTAATGAGGAGTTCAGTGAGAAACGACCTGCCTCAGGAGAGAAGAACTGGATCAGCTTTTACTCTCCACTGAGCCGGAAATGGGGATTAAACACCATCATGGAGCAGTTTGCTGAAAGGAAAACCATCCTTTGAGTGAGTAAATGCGCGCGCCCGTGCGTGCGCGTGCGCGTGTTTAGCTGAGTTGTTACATAGTTTGTGCTTTTCTGTGACAGTGTTGGATGTTAAACAGGTGGAAACAGCACTCCTGACCACCTTACTGACTGTTATTGAAATGTTTAATAATCTCTTGAGTGCAAATGTAATGAAAAGTTGCTGCTGCAGAACTGCAATGGCATTATCATAGATAAATAAACATAAATAAACAAAACAAACAGATCAGTAAATAAATTTGGCTTTTGTCATTCATCTAAATTCACATTTACCAAAAATAATACAATAGAGTAAGTAAAGTTTTTACCAGATTCAGATGTCTCAAAAACAAACGTCTTTTCATAACTGTAGGTTTAATGTTAAGGTTTTAATTAATACTGTTTAATGCCAATCAATT
Organism: Notoglanidium macrostoma; assembly: GCA_030068235.1. NCBI lineage: Eukaryota > Metazoa > Chordata > Actinopteri > Siluriformes > Auchenoglanididae > Notoglanidium > Notoglanidium macrostoma. Next base: position 27,744,778 of record JAQQZR010000012.1, on the reverse strand, counting down.
TCATAAAGCTAAGCTAGTTTTTCTATTGACATTTAAATAATTTTACATTTGCAAGACATTTAAGTAATATTTTGGTGATCTTTGATTACATTGCTCGGTGTTTCATGGAAAAACCAGTAAAGAGACTGGTGAGGGGAAAAAGAGAAATGGTTAAAAAAAAAAAAAGGCTTGGGTTGTTTTGTTTTTGTTTTTTGTTTGCTGTTTGGTTTACAAATGCAACTTCTCTTTATTACTGTAAAGTCTGTAAACTGTGACTTTTCATTCATTCACCCATTCTGACTGAGTTTGTGAGCAGACTAATGACAGGAAATTGAACACAAACAAATGAGGATTAAACCTCAACGACTCCACGTTCGTGCAATAAGTAGCTTCTGTATGTCCATACACTGCATCAACAATAACGCTAATTTACATTAACGTATCCATGAGATTTTTGCTGGTATGTGAGCAGCAAGCTAGTGGACAGGCAAAATACCATAAGTGGCACATGTAGCCTTTATAATTCAGCTAATACAGAAATGACAACTGATGCATCACTGTGCTGAAGAGCAAATGGCAATGAAGGTTGAAGCTTTATAACTGCGTATTTAGTGGGTTGGTTTTTTTTTTGTTTTTTTACGGGGATCAAACTACACAATATTTTCGTCTTTCACGATGATCACCGTGTCAGATTAAACAATCATAGTGCTATAAATTCTTGGTCTGGAGACAGGCAGCACTACAAGTTTGACCCCGACCAATCATCATTCACATCCTTGTGTGTCATCAGGGAGGAGGAGCAAGAAACTGTCAATCATGGCTACAGAAGGAACATTAAGGATCACATTGTAGGAAGTTTTCTGATATGCTAGACTTTTTGTCGGGGTGACCTAGGGCGTCACGGACAACACATCGCTGTTGTTCAATGATCTCGCACTACAAGGCCTTTTCGTCATTCCTGATGTTCATATTCATAGTTGGTCATGACAAAATTATTCATAAATCTTTGCTATTAATTACCTTTGGCGAGCAGGTGGTGGATTTTTCTTGTTTGACTTGCTGTGTCCGGACCGGTCGCTCTGGAGGTCGTTTGGGTGCTTTTGGAGGTCGCGGTGGGGGCATTACCGTGGCTACAGCGTACCTCCTCATGGTGTAGTAACATTTCTCAGAAATCTCTTCGACAAACGAGTTGACACTACATGAAGGTTCCCCGTCGCTCCATCTTTTATCCATGTGAAGGGTCATGTGAGTGCGATTCACTGCAATCTCCCACCAGCTCGAGAGGTCTGTGGTCGAGATGAGCAAATAAGGGTCAACGATTTCTTCCTCAATGCGGAGGCCTGGAACTCCGGCCAGAATGTCCTCCTTTAATGAAAGATCACGAACTGAAACCTTGACGTTGAACGGCAAAGGGAACCAACGGCAAATCTCTGAAATGGAATACTGTCGTTTATCGTGGATGACTTCCATAAACCCACCATCTAAAAACAACGGGAGACGCATGGCCTCGTGGGGTTTCCCTTTAATCTTCAGGCACATCAAGGAATCCATCGAATCTCCAGTTTCGATATGTCTAGGTTCTTTTTTGTTCACTTGAAACTCATCTCCGACAAGAACAGATGCTAAGCCATCATAGATGGACTCAAACGCCCTAGTCGCCACAACGTGCAGTTTTTCAGTGTCACTTTGTGCTCTTTGCAGGTCATACGCTGTCGGAAATTCACGAGGTCGCCGCTTTAATCGTCCGTTATAGCTTGTCGGAATCAGGAAATGTCTGGGTGATTCTTGCCGGATTTCCGAGGCGAGGATCCGTTTGGCTTTGTAAGCTCGGTGGACGATTATTTGAGCGCGATCTAACAGGAATGCCAACTCTTCTGGCATGTTCCTTTCAATTGTAGGTCTTTCAATCACATCAGCCACAAAGGGGAAGATCTCGCAAGGTTTCTGGAACACATCCTGAAGGGAAAGTGGCTGAATGAAAGCGGTTGCGTCACACTGATCCGTCACATCCATGACTTCCACGTCCAGGTTGGAAGGAATGACGACTACGTTCTTCCCGACTGCGGAAGAAAAGGCAACAAAAGATGTCAGATGTAGAGAATGTACATTGGGTAACATTTTAAAGGTGACTTTTTAAAATAATACATTTTACTATAAAAAAAGAGGTGTGCAGGGTCAGTGGAACCAAATATCCCGTTCTAATGTGTTGTTTCTATTGGAATAACATCTATAAACTCTTTTACTTGGGATTTAGACCATTTATGGGAGTAAATTCAAGTTTGAGCTCATTTCCACCATAATGCTAGTCATCGAACATGACGCTAGTTAGCTAGAGAGCTACATAGCTAGTTACTGAACGCGAGCAATCGCTAGCTCGCTAAATAACATAAAATACAAAGTTCCATGCTGATTTCATTGGCATCATTTCCATAAACCATATAATGGCTAAATTCGTTCTTTTTTTTTTTTTTTTTTTTTGTATAAAGTTTATTTATTTACATTTATTACCGGTGGATATTTATTGAGTTGATCGGTTCTTTTTTTTTTCAATTTAAAATGAGTCTTCTGCAGACAGAGTACAGCTCTGCTTGCAGACAACAGTGTGAAATAAATGTAGAAGTTCAGCAATTCTGTCTTTCATTTGTTATTTTTAAATTGTTGTATCTTATCATGTGCAAAAAAACATGATCGACTGAAAATCCTTTATACACTTGACGTCTTCACCGGGGTGTTTTCAGAGTTGTCTATCCGCTGCCGGATATGACGTCTCACCGACCTGACCAGTAGGAGCAACTTCGCCGAAGCAAGCTAAATTCGGCTGGTGAATTCTCAACTTGATCCAAGCCTGCAGCCTGATTTGTTCAACCATTAGAAGAGTAACCAAGCATTTTGCTAGATACAGGTGCAGATCTAAGAGTGCATGGATATAGTGAGTTATGGTAAACCGGTATGATGTCAGCTATGCCACGTGGCAGGGTGGCCTACGCTACCTTCTCCCAGTAACATTTTAGTTGCTAGATTTTCCAGTTTACCTCCATCCTCCTGCCTGAAGTGAGGTCGATGCACCTATGCTTCCTATCATCCTCCTGAACTTGCCTGTCGATATTTATAATTATAAATAATTTATCTTGAAGTCCTTCTCTTGGATGTAATCTTGGAGGTTATTTATCTTGATGCCCTGCTCATGTTTGAGCCATTTCCACGCAACAATCCTACCTGGTTGCTCCTCCAGGAATCAGGGATTTCTACGTCCTAAAAAAAACTACTGTAATAATGAACCTGTCTTATGCTACGCTCGGTATACTTTCAGCACAGCTGTCCATGTACTGCTGGAGCTTAATATTAGAATTCCTCCATCCAGAAAACCTCAAGAGGTTGGAGGTCCTTGAATCCATTATCCCTGACTTGCTCATTAGGGGTCTGTGCCGAACCCCTAGGCTACAGGTTCCCATCTGTGGGCCTGGAGTACCCCCTGTACTGCATGTTTTAGTGCTCGCGGTACACCTGATTCAGCTCACCAGCTAATAACGTTCCTTCCTAAGATGAAGTGGGAGTGTTAAAGCTGGGAAAACGGACCGCTACTTCAGGACCAGTGTTGAGAACCTGTGCCCTAAAACAGTTATTAAAAGTGCTGTACAAATTAAAACAATGTGCCCAGTAGTTTCCCTTAGACATCAGTGGTTCCAAGCTCTTGATATAAGGATGCTGTGTAGTAAGTTAAGAAGCTTGTTACTTACCTGACATAACGGCTTGTAACTCGTACACAGGAGTTAACTTCAACTCTCCGCACACGTTTTCCAACAAATTGGAAAACAGCAAATCTTTCACGGCCAGGTCTTTTACTACAGTCACGATTCTCTTCCTCCCATTAGGGATTTTCCACTTGGCGAGCTCTTGGAGAGTGTAAAATTGATCATCCTCAAACTCCATGAAATTCCCTTGCTGCGAGAGGCCGAGCGTGAAGCCGAACTTTGGCTCTCGCCGAAGAACCTCGCACACAACGTGATCTTCACCACCGTCCGGGTCATGATGGACGGAGGTAATTCGGAAGAGCTCTTGCTTCTTCAGCGAGCCTTGTGGGAGAGCAATCTTAGCCAAGGAAATGAACGTCGGCTGGCCAAGCACGTGAGCTCCGATCTTCAGCGAGTGCACAATTTCTCGGACGCTCAGATAAGGCTCGGTGTCCGCTACAATCCTGAAGAGACCTTTTACACAAACCATACAACATTTTGAGACGGATGACCAACAAAATCGGAAAATTTAAATTATTTCATATAGCACAAATGCCTGGAGTTTCAGAAAATATATTGGATAAATAATAAAATTGGTAAAAATGATAAGCTTCGCTTTTCAGTGCACAAGGATTACATGTCTGTGGTACTGCATTAGTTTCCACATTTCTTACCATTATGTTCTGTCCTCTTCACACGAATGAGTCATGAAATATCAAACGATACAATATCAACTTCACCCCAAATGTAGTGTGTTTAATTCCTGCACAATTCCAACTTCAAGCATTGGCAGGCACAACCTGACGAATTGTACTGAGGGGAAAAATGGCTAATCCGTCGTTGTTCAATTTGGCTGATCCTATAACATGAATCAATAAGTTCTTATGCTGCTTGTACATGTGCCTGTTTGGAAGCAATGCTAAATGTGAGCTGGTTGTTAGCATGAACACCGAACAAGTCCAAGCACCAGGGTAGATAAATTAGAGCTTAGTGCTAGCTGCATTAACTGATGCTGCTGGTCTTACTAATATTTTGTGACTTTTTTTTCTAATATTGGAGCGACACTGCTCAGTTTCGCTAATGCTAACTAGCTATAAGCTAGAATTAATATACAGCTAAGTTGATTTACCAACAAGCTTCATTTACTAAGTTTCAGATTGAAGATACTTTTTTTGATCAGTATGTATTTTATATATTATTGATTTACTTTTCCTGATTAATTCTATAAATTCAGTCATCAGTTAAGTTTTGAGTTTTTAAATCAAGTTTGCGTCATTATTAGCAGGTCCAGGTTAGCCAGGCTCAAGCTCTCGAGTATTTATGTAATACTCGGAAATGGCTTTTCTCGCACCCTAAACTAGAAAATCTTGCCTATTAATATTTGTAAGGTTAAAGAAAGGTGTAAACACGATCAAATTTGTTTGAGCCAGCACTGACAGTAAAAATCATATTGCATAATTAAATAATGATAATTTAAAAGCATTTAAAGTTGACAGATTCTGAAGAATGCAAACGAGACCTAAAGAAAAGCACCGTTGAAATAAACAAAAATAATCACACCTAGAAATGAAGTTCATCATTAATAAATTTGTGCTCAATTTTTCTCTCTCACACACACACACACACACACACACACACACACCCCCACACCCAGCTCTCTGCATACCTGGATAATCTAACGGCAGGGTGATATCCGTCCCGTCCGAAGTGTTTGCGATGAATCTGGTGATGGTGAGATCGATGATCTTCATCAGATCTCCAGTGGAGAGACAGCATGTTCTCCCGAAGAGCTCGTACACAGAACCTGACCCAAAAACCGCAACACGACAACTCTCAATGCTGTTAGAGTTCGAAAAGCAGTGTTCAGTTTAACAGGTTCTTGAACAAAGCTTGTGCTCTCGCCATCGCGTTGCGATGCGACTGCAGTAATTATTGCTATTTTAAGTACATTGTATCTATGAAACTTTTTACGAATACGCCAACACGATGCTTAAATAATAGCGCTACGTTGTCGCTTTTAGAAGAACACGTTATTTACTTTACGAAACCATAAAAGTTAAACATTAATTGACAATTATCTAAGATGGAGAAAATTCTGCAACTCTATTTAGGCTAATAAGTTTTTGTTAACTGGCAAAGTTAATAATTAAATCGGAATAACGGGTGCCAATATTTACACACACTGTTCAGGAACCTGCTTTACAACTTTACTTTTGGTTATGAATTTTTAGCCAGAAATGAAATTGTATTTATTTAGCCTTTAAGCAAACACTAAGGAATGTTAAGCGACTTTAACGCGACCGATTTTTAGTAAAGGAGGAATCGACGGTTTAGCTAAAAAGCTTTTATTGAGTTCAATTTAGCTGAAAGGAAACGTAAAGCGTTAGCAAAAAGCCTTTACGCTAAATATTACAGTGGCGTTTTCTGTTTTCATGTTTCATAACGTACATAAATTGTAAAAAGGAGTACGATTAGGCCTACTTCTGCGTAATATAAAGCCCGAGACGTTCATGGCACGTTACCGCGCCGACGACCTTAAGAATAAAGTGAACATGTGCGAGAATAACAAGCTTCTTTCCGATTTCTTGTTTAAAAAAAAAAAAAAAAGCCACTGAAAGAATTCTCTGTACAGAAATCTTCCGTTTGTTTATGTATGTTGCCCTTACAATCAGACGGATGACATTTATTTTATTTGATGTACAACATTTGTCAGCTTTACATGTGCTTTATAAATAAATCTTACTAAATAGTAAGTGTAATTTTTAATACCGGAGACAGATACGAATTGGAGAGAAAAATGACCACAAATATAAAATGGAGACAAAGAGGTATCGACAGCAATTTGTCTCCTTTTATTCTGTGTGTTAAAAGCACTCGAGTACATGGATTTAAGATTCGAACAACAAAAACCTTTAGTCAGCTTGTTTGTACCTTGAAAGTAAATCCCAGACTGAATCTGCAGAATCCTGGGCAGCGTTTCAGGGTCCAGAGAGCGAGTGAACTCCGTTAGTGTCCTCGCCATCCTCAGCGTCTTTTAAAAGCCTGTCTCGGAGCTGAGCTTTATTGCATCAAGCCGTCCATCGAAGGCCTTAATTATGATTAAAAAAAAAAATGTCAAAGGGTCGAAAAGGCCGGAGTGATGGTGAAGGAGTGACCTTTGACCCCTTTCTGGCCAATGTAGAGCTCCGAGATGTCGAGCGAGAACAATAGTGCGCGCAATATTGCTCTCTGAGGACATGAACAGGAAGTGAAGGATGTCGACCTCAAAGGAAAGCGACGCTCTGCAGAGCTGCAGCAGTGAAACCACACGCGAGCTTTATTCACTCGCTCTTTTGTTGAAAGAGGAAAAGTGCTGATGGAGGAAAGCTGAGAGGCTGACAACACCGGGGGTGTTAAAGACCACCTTTAAGGAAGCGTTTGAAAATTAAAGCTAACGTTTGAGACGCAAATAAGGAGCGAATATGAATCCTGTTCCGATTGCTTTCATTAATATGGAGTTACAGTTTAAATGCGTTTGGACAACAGAATATTGACATACCCTTCAGACAGGGGGGTGCAAACTTTCGCACTGATATTTAGCTTCTTACACCCGTAATATTCCAACATGTCAACACTGTGATGAAGTAAATAGTATTCAGTATAATGTATTAAAAATGTATTTTTTACAAGTACTATGTATATAAAATTAAGTAAAAATTGGGTCCCAGCAGTATATTTTATTATATATTTACGCAATATAAAATAATAAGCACCATTTTCTTTTCTCTCTTTTTTTTTTTTTAACCATTTCTTGTGCCGAAATCAAGTAAATATTTATTATTATATAAGAGAACTCTACTATAAATATCATTGAGTAAAAATAAAAAAAATATATAAATTAATAAATATGCAAAAATATAAAACAAATATTTATTTTTAGCTATAGACTATGATCAGGAACAAACAAAATGCTGAAGTAAAATGAACAAAAAGCTGAATATGTATTTATCATAGTGTATATATTGTAGATTTTATTATATTTTCAAAGTCTGCTGAAACTTTTCTTTCATTAAGGATATTTATTTATTAAAAAAAAAAAAAAAAAAAAAAAAAAAGCAAATCCAAGCGGTGGAATAAAGTTGAGGTTCGAGCTTTAAAAGGGATCTCCGGCTTCAGGATCGTGAAGGTGACACACTGATTGGCTCATCAGCTCAACTTCGTTTCATGGCTTGTGACCATCCGTCTTCCTCTTGATCACTGTGGGGTTCAGGTCTGGAGATCGGGCTGAACATGACCGGGTCTTTTGATCATGTGATCCACACCTTGATTGACCCGGCTGTGTGGCATGGAGCGTCGTCCTGCTGGAAAACCCAATCCTCAGAGCTGGGGAACATTGTCGGAGCAGAAGGAAGCCAGATTGCTTCCAGGATAACCAAACATCTGCCCCATTCCAGGCTTGCTGAAGCTCCCCCAGATGTTCACCAAATTCCACAGTGGGTGTGAGACAGTGGCTTGTTGCCTCTCCAGGTCTCCGTCTAACCATTACACGACCGGGTGATGGGAAGGCTGAAAATTGGATCCCTCTATATTCCAATTCTTATGGTTTTTAGCAAACGTCAGCCTGGTTCTTCTTTGCTTCTCATTGATGAAGGTCTTTTTTCGAGCTTTGCATGACTTCATCTTCACCCGGAGGAGCCTGTTTCGACCCGTCCTTGCTACTGCACTTAACCCCTGCCGCCATTTGCCATTCTTTTTGTAGGTCGCTTGATGTCATCGTATGGTTGTTGGGTGACATTCGAAGGACTTCCGGTCAGTGGAGAGTCGCTTTCACCCTCTACCAGTCTGTAACGTTGCTGTCTCGGATGTCTGCTGCTTGACCTTTTGTTCTTATGAACTGCAGTTATTGAAATTTTAAGGACTGGAGCAGCCTGACGCTCACGGCGTCCATCTGCCAGTAGAGCCAGAACTGAACCCTTCTTTTTCCTCACTCTCTTTTGGCTGGTTTTGGATTCCAATTACATTAAAAATTCTGCTAGCAGTGTTTTTGCCATACAAGCCGGCCCTATTGCAGGAGGACGGTGCATATGTAAAAGTAATGTAAATGCATCACTGATGTTCCTGCGATCTCAAACGTGTGCTGAAACAAAATTAATCACATTACCTTGTCAACAGTTACAGTACTGATATCAAAAAAGAAAAATGACACTTCGCACATTCGCTCTCTTTTTTCTTTTTATTAAAAGGATTTTCACTAGTTTCATTACAGCCATTAAGCCAACAACTACAGACAGAACAAAGATGTGTGACTGAGATGACGCAACTGATCGTTTTTTGTTTAGTTTTTTCCTTTTCCGTGTAAAAGTCCAACATGGCGGCGCCTGGCTGAGGGTTCCTTCCTTTACACACACTGGAGTTAAACACTGTAGATATTTAGCGTAAAACACTCGTACGTTAGCGCCCGAGTTCTCCATAAAAGCCTGTGAAATAAAATTCTTCTCCTCCTCTTGAGATTTTCTCCTCGATAAAAGATACACTTCACAATCATGTACACGCAAACAATGCAGGTAAAAATTTGAAAAAGTAAACAATTACAAAAAATCTTTACAAAATTAAACACCAGGCATGTGAGGATAAATTATATATTGCATTATGACAAACACACAAGGAATTATTATTATTGGATAACTTCCTTTTTTTTTTTTATTATAATGATGGTCAAATTCAGTGTGACAGGTTTGTTTGTTTTTTTTTTCCTCACCAGAAAATTATAGCCTCCACCTTATTTCATAGCTTCCTAAAACTGTTTTATAATATTTTGGACTAGGATCCGATTTGTAATTTTTTTCTCAAACAAATCCAACTTGATATTCTAAACCAGCTGTACAAAAAATGGTGATATTTTGAATCCCTTTAAAAAAAAAAAAAAATTCCACAATATTACAACCGAGTCCTTTGGAAAAGAAAACAAGCGCATATATATATATAATTTTTTTTGTTGTTGTTGTTGTTGTTATTTTAGGACAAGCAGCGGTAGTTTTGTTCTGCCAAAATGTACATTTTTAAATTATGTGAATATTTTAGGATTAAACCTAAAATCAATTCATTAAATCTTAAATGAGACGTGCAGTTTCAGAATAACGCATCGGAATGCAGAATTAAAACCCTAGTGGCAGAAATGTCCACTTTAAAATGTATATGAATGGATTTAATCCTCAGCCGATTTATCATCACATGCCTACGGTTTCTTTACCACTACTGAAATAATAATTAAACATAAAATTCACAATAATAAAAGGTAAACAGGCAGGAATGACTGTGATCGTTTCTGAGCCTTCGGGGGGAAGAAAATAAATACAAACGATGTGCTTTATAGACATATTTACACTCATCTTTGGCTTACGATTATAATTCTGCTACAAAAACTGAAAACGATAGAAATAAAGACGAGAATAATCCATAAGCCAGCCATTAGTGCACAATACAAAGCCAACGTCACACGCTGCATGTTGAGATTTTACAGTTTACACGACGATGGATATCAATACGTATACATCAGATATAATCATATACATGGTTCATCGACAATGGAGAGAAATGAAACAAAAAAATGTTTTGCATGCAACAGGGTGGCCGTTGTGTTTACCAAAAAAAAAAAAATTATATGTAAAAAGAACGGAAATGTGTGAACGGTTCCGCCAACACTGTTTGCTAAACAGCACGTGCCACGGTTGTCCTCATCCTTCCCGGCTGCAGACTTTCCGACTTCCGCACGTCAGACGAGCAGGAACGACGTCATGATGACGGGAAAGACGAGTGGGCGAGAAAATGTTCTGGACGGACGGACAGATGGCTCCTCCTTCATGTCTCCATTATGAGTTTTCAATGTACTCCAGTGCGACGTCGTAACAGAATCGGTACTGCTCCTACACACACACGCACACACACACACACACACACGCACACGAAAAACATTAATAAACTACACAAATAAAAAAAAAAGTTATTAAAATTGTTAATATTAATAACTAGTAGTATTATAATTATTAGTAGTAATTAAAAGTTCAAGACGACACTAGTAGAGTCGCACTTTACGCTCGGCTAAAGAAATATAATGGATAAGAAAATATAACTTGCAAAATTAATATTAATGTATGTGCAAGTCCATGATATTCTACACGTTTTGTGGTAAATACCGCTGGTCAGACCTTAGCTTCTGGGCTCTGTCATGTTTTCTAGCCCCGCCTCCTTTTTTTTTAAAAACTCGCAATTACGTCACCGCGTCCTGATTGGTCAGAAGGTGTTTAATTTACAGCAGCTCTGACTGTAGTACAGCTTTACACTAACGCGATCACTTTTACGTTCTCGTCGATATGAAGCTTTGTAAAGGTCAGAGGTGAAGCTGTAACTTTAAGTTTACCAACATGACGAGCTGCGTTGGTTTTTCTTATTAACTTCAAGAAAGAAATAGAGAGAGGCTGGTGAGGGAACGACTGTTTGCAGCTGCTATAACGTTAGTGGCAACGGGAACTAACTATTGTTGACATCAAATGTAACTAGAAACGGATGAAGCGTATGAATTGTCTATCTTTAGTAAATAACCACGTTAACCACGTCTGCGTTCCATAAACTTGCATATGTTTATGCGATGGCACTAGGAGGCTGGGTAAAGTATTGTGGCAATGTCATGTGATCAATCTTGCGGCTTTAAGCTCCGCCCCCTGCCACACAGCTAAATCGGGACACTCTGGAGGTGTGTCCGTCTCACTCTTACCGGTGTGTCCACCATGTTGGGTTTGCTGTTCCTCAGACTCTTCACGGCGTGAAAGACGTCCACGACATTCTGCCGCTTGATCATCTCGCACACGATGGTGATGGCCGAGAAAACACCGCTGCGCCCGCCGCCGTTCCTGCACAGACAGCGAGAGACAGAATCAGTGTTTTGGAGATGCTCGTGAGCTCTGAGACTTGAACCATGGCGTGGTCGTTGCTGCCAGATGGCTGGTTTGAGGATTTCAGAAACTGCTGATCATCTGGGAATTTCATACACAGTGTGGCGCATTCTGTGTAAACTCTAGATACTGTTGTGTGTGTGAGAAAATCCCAGGAGATTCTGAAACCAGTCCATCTGGCACCAACAACCTGATGCTGATGTTTGTGAACATTAGCTGAAGCTTTTGACCTGTATCTGCAGGAGAGCTGCATGAGTGAGCAGTTCCTAATAACGTGGATGTAATGCTACGTCTACATTGATACGTTTCGGTTTTAAATAAAAAAAACAATCTCCGTCCAGACGAGCGTTTTACTGCTGTATCAGACATATTCTCCGTTCATGCGAACACGCCTGAAAATGCGTAGCGCATAGCCATTCATAAACACCGGCCGCGCACCTGCAGGTACAAACAGGAAGCATCGTCTATTCTGTAGTTGGCTGCTTGGTTGCAGATCGCTGGAATATCATCTCGCCTCCATGTAGGCAGTTGTAGCATCATTAAAGGCAGAATATAACTGTTCACCAACTGCTAGCAGATAACGAGGTCCGCAACGCGCGCGCGCGTGTGTGTGTGCGTGTGTGTGTGTGTGTGTGTGTGTGTGTGTGTGTGTGTGCTCACAGGCAGTGCACGACGGTGCGCCCCTCTCCCTCCTCACACTCCTCCTGCCATTTGTCCACCTGCAGGATCAGCTTCAGGAATGAGCGCTTGGACGCAGGGACTTCTCTAAGCCCCGCCCACCCCAGGTACTGGAAATGACGGACCATTAGGTAACCTTCCTGTGGCTGAAACACACAACGTGCAAGTCCATATAAATCATAATTTACTAATATAACCGAATTATTCATTATCGCTAATGATCCTAGAAACTGTAAACTTACAGATAATAAAATAACCGACTAAACACATTAATATATTATGAAGTAAAATCTGTGTTCCTATTAGTGCTGTAGTTTAACATCTCATTGACAATGACGAATGAAAATTGTGTAATAATAATAATAGAATACGACAATAAAATAATACAAAGTGACCTTAAGTGATTTTGGTGGTGATTGTTAAATTAGTCGGGGAAAATCAGCCATTTGACAATTGTAATAATTTATTTGTGTATGTGTTTGCTTTTTCTCCATTATTCGTGTAATGACTTAAGTTAAACTTACTCGGGTCAGGTTACATATCCTGAAGAGGCGGCTGATGACATCACAGTCCATGGAGCAGGAAACTCTCTCCACCTGCACAGGGCCGTAACGCAGCATTCCCTCTTCAGGCCAGTACTGAGGACAGCCCTGCACACACACACACGCACACACACACACACACACGCACACACACACACACACACACACACACACAGACATCAGCTACTACAGATCTGTTTCTGTGAGGCACACTATTGCTGCAAGACTGGAACACTGAGGTGTGTGTGTGTGTGTGTGTGTGTGTGAGAGAGAGAGAAGCCTATTTTACACAGCCTGCTCAAGGGGGGAATTTTGCACCTTTTTTTCCACCTCGCCCTTCTGGTCCAAATCTAGAACAGCGAGTCATTTCGTTTCGCCCCTGAGCTAGAACGATTGGCTGAACAAGTACAGGGGTACAGGGTACAGGGGTATGGCGCTTTGATGCTGACATTCTTCTTTGAGACCCCCGTGAATTCAAACATCTGTCTACTAAGGCTGGGCAATATTACCTAAACATTGTTTGGTGTTTTTATTTGTGTGTATATAAAAATAATAAATGCTATGAAATGAATTGGAGCCAGGGGGCGCCCACGAGCTCTTTTGCGCACAGTAAAATTGTAATATAACAGGCCTAATATTTAAGCATAATTAGCTACATTATCTGACTCTTCATTGATGTACTCATGGGGGGTAAAAACACTGCAGCTACCCGTTCAATTCTGGAGAAATCTTGATATTTTTGGTAAATCACAAGACTCAATATTGATGATATTCAGTTGGCAGATGATATAACCATTCATGTCACAGTAACGATAACTTACTGATATATCGCCCTACCGTCCACAGGCTGTTCTACTCCTTTTTGGACGTGCACGTGGTGTCTAAGGTCCGCCCACCTTTCTTCCTCGAATCGCTTCCCACTTCTCTTCAGTTTCTCCTTCAACATATTTCTGATCGCACAAACACCACGACTCTGCTTGTGTTTGAAGATCGGTGTAAATGTGCACGGCTACCGCGAGCACCTCAACACTCCGTTCACCTGCCGTTCGGCTATATCTGAATTTCTGACACGTAGTACATTGTATGTACCCTGTACACGTGTTGCACGTCACGCCTCTGTTTCTGAGGCAGGTAGGGATGGTGAGATGGATAGAGTTCCTCCTGATTCTTTGGTTCAGTGTAAACAACGCAAGATGGCATATCAAGGGGTTTTCTTTATGGCAATGTTGCGGGATCGCTGTGTAAAAAGGCCTAGAGGGAGCGGTGTGTGTGTGTGTGTGTGTGTGTGTGTGTGAGGGAGAGAAAGCGTGTGTGACGAGGCCCTTACCTGAGCGAGGTCGATCTCGTTCAGCATGACGATGGAGGTGCAGCCGTAATCATACACCAACCGCCAGAAATCCTTTACCGTGTTCGGCAGAGGGTGCTGAGTGACTATGAACGCCGCCGGCTGCCTGTAGCTCTGCATAACACACACACACACACACACACACACATGGTGACTTAGCAAAAACACAACACACTCAACACAAGGAAGGACTTTTTCCACATAAACACAAATGCGAATGTGCACGAGCATGCAACAACGATGAAGAACAGTCACACAGGACCAAAACACACACACGTGCACAAGTGAGTGTTCGCGCGCATGCCGACGGAAAGCGGCCATGAAACAAATCCAGTCTGAGAGGCAGTTAGAGATAAAGACGGGACGTTACCTGGTACACTCCTGACGTCTGCGTCAGCGTTACAGGGAAGCGATTCGACAGTTTAGTCGACTGGATTTTCTCTCGCTTATCTTACACCGAGTCTGATCGCGTCAAAAACGTTCGTTACTTTCAGCAGAACAAGAAGACAAAAACGAGCTGGATTTGTCTCGAGCCTTTCGAGTGTAATGGGGGCGGGGCTAAGGACAGAGCGAGGGATAGAGGTGGAGAGGGAAAGGAGAAATGACTGAACAGATAGATCAGGGAAGCAAATAAGTATTGATTTTTTTTTTTTAATAGGAAGACAGGAAATAAAGACTTCGGGAGGAGCTGTTGAGGTTTACTGGGAGGGATAGAGGGACATGCGAAGAGGCAGAAGAGGAGATGGGAAGAGTAAGCTGTTCATGGAGGTGTAGTGAGAGCAGGAGGGGGGTGATGGATAGAGACAGATGAAGGTGCTTATGATATGTAGGGATGGTGAGATGGATAGAGTTCCTCCTTTCGTTCATCAGCACAGCAATAGTGTAGAGAGAGCAGGAGGTGTAGACGTGGATAGGGAGATGGATGGAGAGGTGATGGAGCTAACGTCCGTGAATGCAGGGTTAGTGTAGCTGGAGACACTGATGGAGAGGTAGAGATGGAGTTCTTGTAGAGAGATGGATGGATGGATGGATGGATGGAGAGAGAGAGAGGGGTTTTGCTTACGTCCATGAGTGCAGCGTTGATGTAGTTGCTGCTCTCTCCGTCGATGGTGATGAGGAAGGGCAGGCAGCGGTCAGGCGGCAGGTTGGACATGAAGCGGTTCTTCTCGTGGTTCCGGGGCAGGAGAGCGATGCTGCAGTCCTCAGGCTGGGGCTGGGGGGTCACCGAGTTCAGCGTCTGATCACACGCAAACACACGTGTAAATTCAGGGTCAGTCATTTAGGTTATTTTACTCCAATACACACAGAGCGACGTTTTCAATACAGTAAGGTGTGTGTGTGTGTGTGTGTGTGCGTGCGCGTTACCTGGAACTCGTCTTTGAGGTGGGACGAGTTGCTCTGCGAGTCGATGCGGATCATGTCGTAATACGCAGCTTTAAACTCGCACACCGGGATTGCGGTGTCGCCACACAGACACGCCTCCAAGATGGCGTCATGGATGAAGATGTACTGCTCCTGAGTACGACACACACACACACACGTCAGACAGATCTATGAATTGGAGTTTAGAGTTACAGTACCGTGTGTGTGTGTGTGTGTGCGCGCGTGTGTGTGTGTACACATACACACCTCGGTTTGCACCATGTTGATGCGGCGTGAGCGGAGCGCTTTAACACAGTTGTAGATGTCCACCACGCCCTCGCGCTCCGCCATGTCCAACATGATGTCAATCACAATGTAACATCCTGTACGTCCCGCCCCCGCGCTGACAAACAGGAAGTGACGTCATCATCAGCACAGCAGTACTGAGCTCACCATAACGATTACTGAAGCTGACTGATTTACTTAAAGCGACGGCACCGTTAGGCCTTTAATGTTTTATTTTTTTTTTAAGGTTATAATAAAATTACATATCTCCAAGTGTAAAGAGTCGTAATGATCTAATTTAAATTTGCACACACTTAAGTTGTAAAACAATAAACATGCATTTCAACAAATAAACTTGAACTTGTTGTACTTTGTTGTGAAATGTGATGTCATTTTTTTCCCTAAAGTTAAGTGTTATACAGTTTTTTTTTAACTGGAAACCAGTCTTTTTTTTTTTTCCCCTGAAAAAATTCATACTTTTGGTAAAGAAATTGAAATATTTGATCCTGATCATTTTGTAATTCATTTAAAATGAACGTCCTTAAATAACACACAAAAACCCAAATGACAATATGTGAAAGAACACCACACTACTTTATCCTGGCAGTGTGTGTGTGTGTGTGTCAGGCACAGGATGTGGGTTTATGTGCATCACTGTTCTGCTGCAGGATTGCGCGCACACACACACACACACACACACACACACATGTATACACACACAGTTTTAGAGAATATCTCTCCTGCACACAATGCATTGCAACAGGAAATGAAGATCCCCCAGAGGGTGCACATTTCCCACATTGCTCTGTGTGTGTGTGTGTGTGTGTGTGTGTGTGTGTGTGTGTGTACCTGCAGTGCACCACTATGGGGCCTGCAGTTGGAGGGTTGGACATTTTGACGCGGCGGATGAAGGACAGCAGTCCTGTAGCGTGATACGGAACTCCGTGATCTGGCCAGCCGGTGAAGTGGAACTGCTTCACCTCGCGCACTTCATTAAAACCCCTCTGTAGGGGTTAGTAACACACACACACACACACACACACACACAATGAGGCAGGGGACGCTTCTATACACGTCATGTTTACATAATGATTAAAAAAAATAAAGTCTTAATAAAGAATAAAGTCAAATAAATAAATAAATGCAAAGAAACTTATTCAGTTACATAAAAGACGAGCAAACAAGGTATTGGAGAAGGATGTGTAAAAGTTTTTTTTTTTTTTTTAAATGAATAAAATGTGAATTTAATAATACGCGTTCATTATTCAAGATTATAAATAATTCATATCAAAACTACACCTTTGTTGCATTACATAGAATTCATTTATTTAAAAGAATAACCGGTATAAATGAAGCGGCTGTAATCCAGGAGGTGCGCGGCGTGTTCTCGGGGCTCACTCACCCTTTCCAGAGTGAACGTGCGCACTACGTACTCCGCCAGCGGCTCCACCTCAACAAACGTCACCTTGAAGTCTCCGTACACTTCCGCGTCGTCCGGCCAGTACTTATAACACTTCACCTGAAGGGAAACGCACGGGTCAAAGCCGATACCGCAAGTATTTACACACACACACACACACACACACGATAAAACTACGTTCACAACGGTCACTTTTGCGCAATGATCACGCTGTTGCAGAGTCTGTACGAGACGCACGTCAGCACAGCCGCGCAGTTCTGCATCCTGATTGGTCAGAAGGTGCTGATTAATTCTCTGACAGCAGCGCAGGTTTATAGTAATGCGTTTGCTCTGATACTTTATGGTTTCTATAGTAACTTTTAGGAGATCTTTAAGATGTAACATGTAAGGAAGGAGTCTCCAGTGTCAGAGGTAAAGCTGTAACGTTAAGGACAGACGAGTTCATGTGAAAGTCGAACACGTTTCCCTCACAAAATAAACGTAACTATAAATGGATAAAGAGTAAAAGATAAGATAAGATGAACCTTTATTAGTCCCACAAGTGGGAAATTTGCATTGCATTTGCATAAAACAGGCTGTTTAGTAGATTAAAATGTAATCACTGGTGAAGAGCTGTGGTGCGAGAGGGATAAAACGGTCAGGGCTGTGCTGTTAGAGGACAATAATCAGCTCCAGGTTGGTTAGACCGACTCTGCTTCAGCTCTCAGTATTTTACAGAGCAGAACCACAGCGTAACGCGTGATTACGCTGCGCTGATACAAACCGCCATTCTGTAGTCACATGAAACACAAACACAACGCATAGGTCACAACACACTTTAGCATTCACATGCTAACTCTCTAGCGTGCAACAGTAAACGCGCGTGTGTAGACCGTGGTGGTTGCTAAGCAGGATCGATGTTTGGCGGCATCGGTTTTTCACCAGCTGTAATGATTTGTCTTATATTGTAACATCTGCATATTGGTTTCTCGCTATTACATGACCATTATGTAACCATAGCAACCACGGTCACCACACGCCCTGAGCGTAATCATGCAGTCGCAGGCACGCGTTAACCCTTTGAGAAGTTTCTAGAAGATTACGAATTTCACCGCTAGTTAATTTCCCGTGAATGGTTTCCCAACTATTTTAGAATAGTTGCCAGATCGGTGATCATCCCTTCCTGCTGGATTATAATTTTGAAATAAAATGACCAGGGCTGTTCGAGATCACTGCCCAAATTATATATACAGAATACCCATAATGCACTGTGGCGTAGGATGTTTGCAACACAATGGATTCCTATAGTAGTGGCCTGTGTAGGCTTCCTAAATAGGGAATAGGGTGCCATTTTGAAGTACTGGATCTGTAGCCCATAAGATCAAAGTGTTCTAGAGAATTCTGGGCCGTTCGTTTCCTCTTCAAAGGGTCACAGCGGATTGGAGGCCGTCACGTCACGTCACGCCACGCGTACACAACGCACCGAATACAGAAACACAAAAAAAATAAAAAATAAAAACAACAACAACATGGCCTCCGTCATTCCGCAGCAGGCAATAGAACAACATACCCGTCCCACCTCCACCAGGTTGGTTACCATGACGATACACGCCGACTGCTCCTGCCAGATCATCCTCCAGAAATCGTACACCGTCTCGTGGACAGGACCTGGAGAAAACGTCAATAAAAAAAAAAAAACGATTAAAAAAAAAAAAAAAAAAAAAAAAAACGGCGGGTTTCCACAGATTTTCCATTCTGAAGAAACGAATCAGTGATTCAAACACTAAGTGAATCTGAGTCAATGATTCACTGATTCAAACACGTGAGGAGTAAATTTTACTTAGTTGGGTCAACTGAAAGGTTCGAGGATTCAAACGCCGACATGCTGAATCTGGCTCGAAAGAAAGTCTGGCACGGACGCAACCGCAGATATAACTTGCACAATTTATTTAAAAAAAAAAAAAAAAAGCGTAAAAACATCTTCATTTATTAATCCTGTATCAAGACTAATTCCTGATTTGCCGATGCTAGAGGCGGTGAATTTGGGGTCGAACGGAACAGGAACCGATACGGATTCGTTCACCTGAACGACTCCTTTAAAACAGACTGGATCTTTTGCGAAACTAAATAATTCCCGCTGTCAGAACAGGATCAGTGCAGTAATCGTAAGACTCTCCCGCAGCGTACGCACCTTGAGTGGCGATGTAGTGACTCGGACGCTGGTAGCCCTGAAACAAAAACACACACAACAGGAGATTGAGAAAACGCTTTTCAGACCTCAGCCGTCCAGAAAAGCAGCACAGTCAGCACATCAGCGGCACTCTGCAGCGATTAGTCGGCATTTTACCGTCGTTTAATAGGAATTAAATTATTCGGAAACACTAAGTGGTTCCTGCAGTCCAGATCGGAGCAGCGAAGCGTTATTGCTGCACATTCATCAAAAAATAAAGCGAAGACGACAACTCGCTGTTCGATCGTTTCATTATTACAGCGCTGTAAATCCTTCTGCTTCAGCTGAAACTCCGGGACGGCTTGTAGCGAATCGGCTGCTTTATTTACGGTGGGGTTTTTTTTTTTTAAGAATCCAGAATGGACCACGATGCATTAGCGCTAAACACTGGATGCTAGCAGACCGGCAGCATTGCGGTCTCGCCAGTAAAAAGTTTCAAATGTGAATTTTAATAGACCGTAATGTCATTCTGTCATTTTGTCGTCATGGCGACTTCATAATCGACTCGTACCTCTCCGAATCAACGGCAAAACAGGAACGGCAACAAAGTAAACCATGGTGTATGAGTGTGTGATGATGTTATGGAGAAAACGGTGGAACACAAAGGCATGATGAGGGAGAGAGAGAGAGAGAGAGAGAGAGAGAGGGATCAGTGTGTGCTGTAGAGAGGACAAACGCCATGCAGTCACCATGCAGATGATTTAGAAGCGTTAAAGGGGGTCGCGGCTGTATTTGTGTGTACGTGTGTGTGTGTGTGTACGTGTGTGTGTGTGTACGTGTGTGCACGTGTGTGCGTCCTACAGGAAATGAAAAATTACTTACATCCCTGTACAGCCAAATCTAGGGCCCAAAATCAAGAGCGTAAGAGTGAGAGAGAGCACAACAGATGAGTCAGTGAGTCTCTAGCAGCACCTCCACCGAAGGCAAGAGAAAGAAAACGGTAAGAATAGTGTATAAATCTGGAGAAGGAACGCATGCTGACATACGAGAGAGGGAGAGCTGTTTCTCACACCTTCGCCAAGGGAGGAGGAGGAAGAGGAGGAGGAGGGACACACAGCGCCACTTACGTCTATGTAGTTGGCGTTGATGTAGTCGGACGAGGGGTCGTCTTCCACCGGCTGCAGGATCACTCGAGAATGATCGTCTGGAAACGGCGGCATGCAAAGACACGCGTTACGACAGGCAGAGAGAAAGAGAGAAAGAGAGAGAGAGAGAGAGAGAGAGAGAGAGAGAGAGAGATGAAGAAAATAAAGCCATCAGTAAAAAATTGTTGTTGTTGTTTTTTTTTGGCTCTAGAACTGTTGGATGGAGGGATAAAGAAGAAAGAAAAAAATATTGCTTTAGGAAAACCTCTCATCAGCAATAGTAATTTAATACTAGATGAATGAACTAATTAATTAAGTCAATAAATGTTGCCATCACATGCCAAATGCTTACACTTATTTTTTAAACCTGATTGCTTTTGGATTAATCAAATAAACAAAGGCAAATTAATCAACGGAAATATTGCTATCGTAAGAGAACCTCAACTCTTAGATTTTTAATAACAAAATAATAAAAAAAAAAAAAAAACGACGACTCGGTGGATGGATTTACAAACAAACCGATAAACACCCGTCATATGAAGGCCTCTTGAGAAAGAAAGAAAGATACACATTTCTGTCTTTCTTTGTTCCTTACGTCATCATTCACGCGACGGAATAAATTTCAAGCTCCTGAACTCATCGGCAGTTGAAAGTTCGCGGTTTCTGACCGCATAACTCACATGCGATGATGTTGCCATAGCGATTTTTGGTTCGGTTATGCTCTTTCTTGGCCACGTCCCACGAAGCCGACTGACCCTCAAAGAAACTCTGCCGAGGGGGAAAAGAACCAGATGTGATTTAGCATGATATTTAGGTTCAAATTATTTAAAAAACAAACCCAAAAGAACCTCATTTGATCTTTGTGTTGTTGTGTCTGACTAAAGCTTGGAAGTAACAGCACGGCAGGTCACGCAGTAAAACCAATCCATCAAACGAATACTTCTAAATGACGTTACTATAGTAAACACTTAGCGGGCTATGTTTGCTAATGAAATGTTCGGTCTTCATCAGGCTCTCTGGATTAACAGCAGTACATTGCAAGTGAACTAGGCAGCTAGTGAGGTGTGGAGATGAATATCGTTGACAGTTCTTTAATGTTAGCAGTCATTACTACAGTTACCCGGAATTCTACAGCATCAAGCACGAGACCGCTATCTCACACGTTAACCAGCTCGCGTGACCTGTTTCTTCGGTCAAACCGCCAGAATGAGTTCGTTTCAATCCAGAAAAAAAGGTTTAAAAGTGATGAGACGGTGGGGATGTTGCGCAACACATTTACAAGTTTAAGATTTTAACGCTGTAAAATTGAACAGATGCATAAACAGTGAGTTGTAGAGCGGCAGGTGGTGTGTGTGTGTGTGTGTGTGTGTGTGTGTGTGTGTGTGTGTGTGTGTGTGTGCTGTTGACTTGTGATTTGTGTGTGGTTTTATGAGAGGAGGGGGAGGGGGAGGGGGAAGACCTCAAAAAGTCCTGAAATGCATCATCATATTGCTAATAACAAAACTGAAACCAGGTCTATAATTCACATCAACAATTATTATTATTCAAATGAAATTATTATTAAAATGGTGTAAACCTACACATGTGTGGATGAGGTCACTACTTAAATATATTTCTGATGAAAATATAGAGAGAAAGACAGGCAGATAGATAGATAAACAGACAGATATACAGAAAGGCAGAGAGACAGGCAGATAGATAGATAGACAGAAAGGCAGACAGACAGACAGATAGATAGAAAGGCAGACAGACAGACAGATAGATAGATAGATAGATAGATAGATAGAAAGACAGACAGACAGACAGATAGATAGCTAAACAAAGATATACGGAAAGGCAGAGAGACAGACAGATATACAGAAAGGCAGACAGACAGGCAGATAGATAGCTAAACAGACAGATATACAGAAAGGCAGACAGACAGATAGATAGATAGATAAACAGACAGATATACAGAAAGGCAGACAGACAGACAGACAGATAGATAGATAGAAAGACAGACAGACAGACAGATAGATAGCTAAACAGAAAGATATACGGAAAGGCAGAGAGACAGACAGATATACAGAAAGGCAGACAGACAGATAGATAGATAGCTAAACAGACAGATATACAGAAAGGCAGACAGACAGATAGATAGATAGAAAGACAGACAGACAGACAGATAGATAGCTAAACAGAAACATATACGGAAAGGCAGAGAGACAGACAGATATACAGAAAGACAGACAGACAGGCAGATATACAGAAAGGCAGACAGACAGATAGATAAACAGACAGATATACAAAAAGGCAGACAGACAGACAGATATACAGAAAGGCAGACAGACAGATAGATAGATAGATAAACAGACAGATATACAGAAAGGCAGACAGACAGACAGACAGATAGATAGATAGAAAGACAGACAGACAGACAGATAGATAGCTAAACAGAAAGATATACGGAAAGGCAGAGACAGACAGATATACAGAAAGACAGACAGACAGGCAGATATACAGAAAGGCAGACAGACAGATAGATAAACAGACAGATATACAAAAAGGCAGACAGACAGACAGATATACAGAAAGGCAGGCAGACAGACAGATAGATAAACAGACAGATATACAGAAAGACAGACTTCTTTCTTTCTTTCTTTCCACCAGTCATATCAGTAAGTAACAGGAAATGCTTGCTGTGGTTGCCAGGTTGCCCACATTAATAACGCTATTAACAGGAAGTCACTCAATAGCTTTATGTTCTCATAAGACAGACTTCGAAACAGGTGTTTGTGTAAATATGTAATTATCTGTCATTAATTATGTAAATATGTAAATATCTTTGAGGTTTGTTATATGCCTGGAGTGTGAATGTGTGTATTCATTCCTTACTATAACATTTTTTTAGGTAAAATATATATATACACCATACCAGAGTGTGATTCTTTTATTGCCTTTTTTTTGCACTCATTAATTTATACACACAGCATTCATGAATTGGTCCCCATAAATTCCAGTCCCCACTAGGGAACTGCACAGTAATGTATTGTGTGTGTGCATGCGCGTGCGTGCGTGTGTGCGTGCGTGTGTGTGTGCGTGTGCGCGTGTGACCTCACCTCGTACTCCTCTTTAAAGCCGTAACTGTCGGACGTCTTCATCAGGTTTATGTGCTGCAGTAAATCTGCCACTCGGATCGCCGGGTGAAGTTGTCCTGTCTGGTACGGAGATTCGGTTCCTTCACAGTGGAATCGAGGAACATCCAACAACCTGCTGTTCTCTGCTGCTGCATGGTTCTCATCTACACACACACACACACACACACACACACACACACACACACACAATGTGGAAACATCATTCATTACAGCCTACAAAACTTCAGATTTTTCCCAGAAGCAATAAAAAAAAACAAAAAAACACTAAATCATTAAATGTTAATGTTCAGCATCGGATAAAGCAGCTGTGTGAAAAGAAGAGCAATAAAAATAACACTCAAGTTTTAAACTAATTAAAATAAACAAATTGGGAAAATTACACACACCATTTAGGTTGTTTTATGTATTTACTTTTGGCAACTTTTGATATTCTTTGCATTGTTTTTGTTTATACTTCGTTCTTTAGTGTTGCTTTTAGGTGGTTTTGAAGTGTATATTAGATTAACGAGGGCGAGCGAGATCCGCGGCTCCTCTTTAATCATTATTTTAGTGGCTTTTTTATTCGGAAATTAACCTTCTGCCTTTGCAGCGGAACTGTGAACAACAGAACAATAAATCCAGAAACA
The DNA here is from genome assembly GCA_030068235.1 of Notoglanidium macrostoma. Classification (NCBI taxonomy): domain Eukaryota; kingdom Metazoa; phylum Chordata; class Actinopteri; order Siluriformes; family Auchenoglanididae; genus Notoglanidium; species Notoglanidium macrostoma. The sequence continues at coordinate 27,720,451 of JAQQZR010000012.1, read as the reverse complement.
CACACACACACACACACGCAGTACAAAAGACTGTGTGTGTGTGTGTGTGTGTGTGTGTGTGTGTGTGTGTGTGTGTGTGTGTGCGGTGATGAGGACCACATGTCCTCACAAGGACGCAAAGATCTGAAGGGTTTGCCTTGTGGGGACATTCGGACGGTCGTCTCAAGGGGGGAAAAAAGTTTCCATTACTGAGGTTAAGGTGAAGGTTGGGTTTAGCATTAATTAGCTAATCATTATGTCAACGGAAGGGTCCTCACAAGGATAGTAAGATAGGGGTGTGTGTGTGTGTGTGTGTGTGTACTCACCAGTAATAGGCACTATCCAGTCAGCATGCGAAAGAAAAAGTTAATTTAGAGTAGCTCTTTATAAAACCTTCCACTTTTTATTGACAAACACAAAAAGGGGACCAAATACACAACACAGGGGTGAGATAAGGAAGAGATGATCGCAGAGCGCAGTAAACACACAC
>JAQQZR010000012.1:27625523-27641571 GCA_030068235.1 Notoglanidium macrostoma | reverse complement strand
CGCCCGAAGATGCTGGGATTGGCTCCAGCTTCCCCACGACCCAGATGGATAAAGCGGTATAGATAATGGATGGATGGCTGGATGGGAGTTTAGTATTTTTATCAACAAGTATAAAATGATTGCATCCTAAAATTGTATTGGGAGTTTAGTATTTTAGAATTTCAGTATTTTCCGCATAAAATAGTGCTTGGTTCATGGTCCGACATATTTAATTTTTAAAATTCAGATCATGAGAAGACCATTGGGTTCAAACAATTTGTGATCACAACCACTAATGAAACAAGAGCGAATCTGTCATTTCTTATTTGTTATTTCCTGCTAATTTCTTGCCTTTTTAAAGCTCACTTATTTTAGTTGTTGATAGAAAAAAAACAATGCTTAATCCATCTCGACCTCTCTTGACATAGGAGACTGCTTCTGAGAGTGAGTCAGAGGCAGGGTCAGCGTGTAGGGACAGTGGAGACAGTTATATTGCTGAGGTGAGTGATGAAGGAATGAAATGCGTCTCCGAATTTTACGGAGCCTCATTTTGGGCTCAACTCACTTTAAAAGTACAAATCTAAAATGTTTACTCAAAGCAATATTTATTTTAAGTGCATTCCAGTCAGGTATGTAAATTCCATGAAGGACATTACTGATTTAAAGGCCATGAAGGACAATCTGATTTAAAGCTCATATGGTCACCCTGGATTATGTGCTTTTATGGTAATGAAATTGCTCTGTTTTGCCTGTGATTTGATAAACATGATATGTTTGTGGACACCTGACCATCGCAACCATATGTGCTTGTTGATCCCACTCCAGATTTAGTCCATAACCTCCACTCTTCTGCAAAGGCTTTCCACCAGATTCTAGATGTGGGGATTTTGTTTATTCAGCTGAACAAGCATTGGTGAGGTCAGGCTCTGATGTTGGATGAAGAGGTCTGCGGTTCAATCAGATCTTAAGGTCAGGGCTCTCGGGTTCTTCCACTCCATCCACGTCTGCATGGAGCTCGCTTTGTGCATTGGAACAGGTTTGGGTCTCTTTACAAACAACAGTGAACAGAAATCGTAATGCTAAGACCTCCTATGTGCTGCCAAACTTGGTGTTAACCTGTGGTTGTGATGGTCAGGTGTCCCAATACTTTTGCCCATACAGCTCAAACTGTTCTTTGTGTAATGTACCTTTCCTGAATCTATAGCAAGTGTTGCACGTGTTGACCTTGTTTACTTTTGCACGCAGTTCCAGGTTGTTAAACGTGTTCGAACTAATCACTGGGTTGGTTAAAGCCTTCGTTTTGTACGTCGTCGTTACTCCGTTGAATGGGATTGCTGCTTTCTCCGCCTACTCGCGCGCTGTATTTAGAGTCGGAGCTGCGTGGTGTTACGCACTGCACTGCACAGCGTCCGCGCGCTGCGGAACTCCTGACACGCCACGGGATGCGCTACACGACGGCGGCGGAGCGCGCGCTGCTCCCGCTGCTTCTTCTGCTGCTGTGCGCGAGCTGGAGGCTCGTTGTGGCAGAGTGGGAGATCACGCTTCTGCACACCAACGACGTGCACGCTCGCGTCGAGGAGACCAACAAGGATTCGGGCAAGTGCACGAAGGGCGGCTGCTTCGCCGGTGCCGCGCGACGGTCCACGAAAATCAAAGAGATCCGGAGCAAAGAGAAGAACGTGCTGCTGCTGGACGCAGGGGATCAGTTCCAGGGCACCGTCTGGTTCAACTACTATAAAGGCAGTGAGGCGGCGTATTTCATGAACAAACTCGGCTACGATGTCATGGTAAGTGCAGTAGAACAGCCTGGACAACTGTTACTGTAAACATGTACTATACTGTAAACATCTGGATATGTGCAGTACTGTAAACATGTACTGTACTGTAAACATCTGGATATCTGCAGTACTGTAAACATGTACTGTACTGTAAACATCTGGACGTCTGCAGTGATGTTTCTTTTATGTTCATACATGAATATAGGATGTAAAAAAAAAAAAAGAAGCTTATGGACACAGTTTCCAGAGAAACAGGAAAGTGCAACTTCCCGGAGTGTGTGTGAAGAAGATGTTTTTCGTCATATAGACATTGCAGCACAGTGAAATCCCTTTCTTCGCAGAGCGCAGGGTCAGCCGTGATACCGGCGTCCCTTGAAGCAGACAGGGTCCAGGGCCTTGCTGAAGGGCCCAACAGTGGCAACGATGGGGCTTGAACCCCTGGGGTACTTCCTAAGAATTGTTTGAATGTCGCAACACAATCTTTGCTGCCATGTGAGTGAATGAAAGCAGACCCAGTCAAATCATCTGTTTTTAAGTAAGCGAGTTCCTGTTGCTGTGTAGCAGTCATTGAATTGACCACACAAAATTAAATCTTTGTCTCCAGCTGAGCATTAACCTCTTAGGAGCACTTACAAGTTACTGTACAATTATTTTAACCATGCGTCGTGTGAAACTCTTCTCTCAGTTCACTGTGACTGGATGAAATCTTGTAGCCTAGTCATGGTTGGCTACGGACATATCTGGGCTTCAGTGTCCTTGTTTTATGTGTGCTTTTGTTTTCCCGTTTCTAAAATGAAGTTAAAATGACGTCCACGAAAAGAAGAACTTACAAAATACTGTCAGAATGCGCAGACCTGTTTGCATGTCACCCTTCAGGCAGAATGCAAAACGTTGTTCATTTGCACCGAACTGATCTAGAGGGAAATCTTCAAAAGAAATCTTTTACACTGAATTTCTTCTCATATTATAAACCGTGAAGTAGAGCACATTTTGTTTCTCTGCGCGGTGTAGATGTTTTCAGTGACTCCCTTTAAATTAGACGGTTAGCTAAATAACATGTCTTTTAAATTATAGACAGTGCTGATAAATATAAACCTTATAGAAGTCAGTCATGCTTTGCAGTGTTGGCATACATCTTGATATAATGATACAAACCTCTTGATAGGGTCCAAAGAGGGTCCACACGGAGGTATAGGTTTACCGTTTAATGCTGTGGAACTTCAGGTTCTTGTTTTCTCGCTCTCTTGAAAAATACAACTTGTTATGAAACTGAGAACCTGCAAAAGTCCAACGATAACCATACATAAATGTTAAAAAAAAAAACAACAACATCTTCGAACGTTTCAGCACATCATCATTTATAGGGTGTTTTTTAGGTCATGTAAATAGCAACCCCTCCTTTTTTTTTAGATTATGTCTACGGTGCGTCCAGCGAAGAAGTCTGTGTAAGTCGCTACTATAGAAACAATGACGTATTAGAAAAAATATAAACTTGGGATTTGAATCAGAGCGGCGGTCCGGGAGGTACTGTTCGAGGAAAATTAATTAACACCTTTTACCCAATCAGATTTGAGAATTCAACAGCACTACAAAAGTCTAAGAAACGGCAGATGTGGAAAAGTATTTTCTGTCCGTCGTGTTGTGTCCTGAGTTATGGTGTGAGGTTGTAGCTGTAAATGTCACACAGTGGTTTGTCTGGGTGGAAGATAGACATTTCTAACTTCAAGGATCCCAAAAATAAAATGGTTTTCCAAAGAGAAATCCTTAGTTAAAAAATGTCTGCAGCAGTACAAGGGTGTGACTGTTAACCTTAACCTCGGTGTGTGTGTGTGTGTGTGTGTGTGTGGATGGAACTATGCCACTGGACAGGGAAGTAAAATAAACTGCTATAAAATACAGTATGTTAACAAAGTATGGACGCTGTCTTTTTTTTGTTGTTTTCACTAAAACAGCTGCACTTATTTTGTTCTCGAACACTGGGTTCTTTCTTTCCTGTTTAAAATTAAAAACACTTTAGAGTGATGACTTGAATCATGACATGGACGCTGTCCAGAACGTGTCATCTAAGTTGTTTGTGTGGATATTTCCATCATCATGACCAGAAGAGGAACTTGTTGGCGCTGTTGTTATGGGTGGAGACTTAGGGTGCTGATGAGCCCCGGTTTGACCCCTGGAAGCACTTCAGATCACTCGCTAATCACCAGGGCCGTCATTATAGCGGCCGACACGTTTTCGACTTGCGGTTTGGGACACCAACCTCACGTAAACAGCGAAGGCGTTTCCCCCCTGCGGTTCACATTTTCCGAAAGACGTCTCCTAGAGCGTGCGGTCGGTCCTGCTCCTGGAGTTAAGGCGTCTCGCAGAGTTTAGCTAAAGCCCCGACCTCCAGTGACGCCTTTGATGTTAAGCGGAGCTGTAATAAGCGTGGAAGGTTTAGAGTCGGTCCTCTTTTCATGGCTGTAATATGCGTGACAGATTTGCAGTTGGACCTGAGTGGTTTCCAGGAGCAGGTTGGGCACAGCTGCTTTCATGTCTCCTGGGTCGTTGTTTTCGGATTAGCTAGGGGTTTGTTGTTTGCGGAGGACAGTGACGTTAACACTTTTTTGTTGTAATGTATCGGACGTATGTTTGGGGTTCCATTTCTTAGTAAAATAAGCTACGACGCTTATTGGCGTCCGATTCCTTTTTTAACATTTACTCTCCGGGTTTTTTTTTTGTGTTGGTGTAGGCTTTAGGAAATCATGAGTTTGACAACGGCGTGGATGGCCTCAAGCCCTTCCTGCAGACGGTGAACTTCACCATGCTCAGCGCTAACATCAAGGCTATTAACCCTGTCGCGTCACAGATTAGCGGATATTTTCTTCCGTCTAAAGTCTTCATCGTTGACTCCCAGAAAGTCGGCGTAGTGGGATACACATCCAGGGAGACTCCGGCTCTGTCAATGCCAGGTACTTTGACTACAATTCTTAATGTTAATAGATTTTTTTATTTTTTTTAGATTCTGAGTCTGTCCATGTCATTTTTATTTTTTGTTTAATTTGCAATGCTTATTTGTAACTCATATTAAAAGACACGTTTATAATGGAATCGGCATTTTTATTTATTATCGTCAGGATTTTATTCACCTTCTGCGATGCATATTTATTTAAGAGTTTAACATGGAAATTAGGGTTAAAAATAAAACGTGTCACTAATAATAAAACAGGAGTCATTTCGGGTCCGTTCGAGTTTTCTTACGATTGTTTCCTTCCCTCGTGGCCTCAGGGCCGTACCTGCGTTTTGAGGATGAGGTCACTGTCTTGCAGCAGGAGGTGGACAAACTCATCACTCAAGGCGTGAACAAGATCATCGCTCTCGGCCATTCCGGATTTGAGACGGACAAAGAGATCGCCAGGAAGGTCCGTGGCGTGGACGTGGTGATCGGCGGGCACACCAACACTTTTTTATACACAGGTATATTTTTGTGCATGTAAGCAGTGACTCATTAGATCGAACAGATTATAATTGAAAGCTTGGTAAAGTCTGCAGATCCTGTAAGTCCTGATACGGTTGCAGCATAAATCCCATGATTAGACGTAAATGAATCAGCAGCGAGAGTGAGAAACAACAGAGGGTGCAGGATTTTATCCATTTATTTCTGTTATAAGAAAATTCATTACGCGTCCAGGTTTCAGAGCACGGCGCAATGACATTTGTAACCTAAACTGCTGCATTTCATGCTCCCGTTCTCACTTTACAGTGGAGTAATCCCATTTCCTAGCAATCTGATTCATTTCCCTGAAATACAGGAATACAGTGTCAGGCTCTTCCCTCCCGATATATCATATCAGACTGTCCCGTCTCCTATAATATCATCTGTTATTCACTCCAAAATAAAACTCCTGTTCCTTCTCACAGTAGTCAGGTTTTGGAAGAAGAATGAATGTGTCAAAAACAAAGCCAGCCTCAAAAATGATTATGGATAATAGGAAAGGAATGCGCAGTGGTGTCTTGATGGTGCTTCGTCTGAGAAATCCAGCCATATCTTTCTATAAACTAAACTATAGGCAATTAAAGTAAATGCTGTTTCAAGTTTGAAATTTTTTTTATTTATTGTGTGTATTCAGAAATGTGTATGCATTATGTAAGTAGAATATTTGTGTGTGTCCAGATAGGTTGGGAATATTTGACAGTTTTGACCTGGTACATCTGGCTGGTCCTTATGAGGAACACTACTTTCCTTTTTTTATTTATTAAAGCTAAAAGGTTTTATTTCGCTTGTTGAGGTTTAGCTGTATTAATAATTATGTCAATGGAAGGTCCTTGCAAGGATAGTAAAATAAACGTGTGTGTGTGTGTGTGTGTGTAGGGGATCCGCCATCCACTGAGGTTCCAGCAGGACCCTACCCATTAATGGTACAGTCCGATGATGGTCGCCAGGTGCCAGTGGTCCAGGCGTATGCCTTCGGGAAATACCTCGGCTACCTCAAAGTGACTTTTGATTCGGTCGGAACATTCTTAAAAGCCGTAGGAAATCCAATCCTGCTGAGTAGCGACATAGCCGAAGGTGAGTGCCGGAAGGAAGACCTTTTACCAGATATGCGAGACTCTTATTAGTTCATCGGTCTCCGTTTTAGATAAAACACGGGATACGTGTCCTGATGTTGTCAAGTTGGAGAAGTAAAGAACAGTTCAGAGACCCGATCCATCTGATTCAACATCTTAATTGTTTCTTTTCTGAACACTCGTTTAGAAAATGTTCACGTTTGCACATTTTTATAGATAGTAGAAATTGCCTCGTCGTCCACCGCGTTTCCAGAGAAACAAGCAAACAGAGCCAGCAGGAAGTGACACTATCTGGCAGCTCAGTTCAGTTTTGTTCTTTCTGAAGCGCAGACATTTTTAACCTTCTCTGTAGTTTATTACGGTGTTTCAATCACATCGCATTTCCCTAAAAGGAATCTTTTTTTAAACACGATAACTTACGATACAATGGAAATGCAAATGTTTATTGTTTAGTGAGCCAACTCACTTTATCATCAGATAAACGTGTCACAATTTGGAAAGTCAAAGTAAGAAAAGACTGCTGTTATGATGATGTAATCTGTGATGTTTCCTATAACTGCACATCTGCAGATGATTGCGATTCTGTTATTTCTTAAAGATGGACACGTCGTGCTGTTCATCCGTTTTTCTTGGTTTGTTAATCTGCGTATGTGGCATGTCCACTCTACACGTCCCTCTGATTGAGCCGTTATCACAAAATTGCTATATGGTATATGGCTAAATGTTGAAACATTCGTTGTATATACATAAGCAGTTGTTTTTTGCTCTAAGTAAGTCGACTACTTTTTTTAAAAATTAATGCTTACTAGTAAAAGCGAGTAGTCTTGTCTGTCTGAATGAGTATAAAGCGTCAAGAGATCACCGCGTTCAGCAACAGTGTTTAGATGTTCTTCGCTGGGTGTGAGGAGGTGTGACCGCTCCACACGCCATCATACCGTCACCACCGTCATCCGTCATGATCCGCAGGATACAAAGGAGCTGGTTATGTTCTCGTCAGAGCTTTAGTTTTGACGCTGCTGTGTTACTTGCTTGCTCTTCACATATCAGCAGCCGACATGCCTTTCGAGACAAAGTGCGACCAAATTGGGTTCTCAGATGACATTCTGCACACAGATGTGATTTCAAATTAGATTTGTATGCGGTTGTGGCTTGGCTGCTTGTACACGTCACGCCATCCTTTTTTTCATCTCTGAGCTACTTTTTTTTTCTATTTGCACCACGGTCGAGCCTGTTTTCATTCTTTCAGATCCTGATATTAAGGCACAAGTGGAGGCCTGGAAGGTCAATTTGGCCAATTATTCAGCTCAGTTTGTGGGCAGGACTCTGGTCTATCTTAATGGGACGTTCGAAGAGTGCCGATTTCGTGAATGCAACCTGGGAAACTTGATCTGTGATGCCATGGTCAGTCATCAGTCATCACCTTATACTGGCCATAGATGCACGAATGGATTGAGTATTATGACTATTGAAATTTTTGTTAGTCATCATTTATCATTGAGTTGTTCCATGGCTTGTCGCAGGTCCATCACTACATCAAATATCCAGATGAACTCCAGTGGAACCATGTTGGTTCCTGTATATTAAACGGAGGAGGGATACGAAGTCCTATTGATGAGCGAAGCAGGAATGGTATGTGTGTTTGCGGATCCCATTCGCTCTTCTGGGACAATAATGTTTAAAGGTACTGTTTTTTTGAACTTCCAGATTAGACCTCCGAATCATTTCCTATTCAAATATCAGGCTCATGTTTCTATTCCTGAACTTTCCACTCAAAAAACACATTTCACTGAAATTCTCATTTGATTTACATTCACATGGAGCGCCTTGTTAACAAATACAGTTTAGTTCAAACCATGTAAAACAGGCTAGTAACTATGAGAACTCAAGAATAATGTAATTTAAGGTACATTTTTAATTTACTGTAAATAATTTACGTAATAATGATGGATTTTTTCAGCACTGTGAAAGAAAGAAAAAGTGTTTTTTTGCCTGACAGTCATCTCTACTTTTAGAAAACATAGAATTATATTTAAATATAGAATGTATTTAGAAAACATAAATACAGTATTTTATACCAGTACATTGCAGATGGGGTTTTTTTTTTTAGTTCAGTTGTGTCATAAACTTGCTCAAGTCACATTGTGTAAGAAGCCAGAATAACCAACGCAGCAGTAAACAATGCCGCGGGGTTCCTGCTCTGTCACCATCAAAACTGAAGTGTTCCTACACCTTGTGCACAACCGAGATTGGACAAAATGTTGAAATGGCCTAAGAAAAGACATTAAATAACAAGACTTTTGTTTTGTCAGTGGTTAGTGGTAGCAGGCAGAGATTTTTTACATAAGTGACTTTTACCTCAGACAGAACCGGATGTGTCTCTCCAAGGTAAATTGTACCCTTCTAGTTTTTTAATAATTGGTCCTAAAGTTGATTTCTACATTTAGACCAGGTTATAAATGTAGCGTGTGGTGTGGCGTCTTTTAAATGCGATTTTATCTTTTTTTTTTCAATGTTTCAAAAATTATTCAAATGTTCTAATTTTACTTCTGGTTAATCAGAAAATCCTGTTGCTTTCCACAACTACATAAAGTGGAAAAACTCAAAAATGTGGCCATGTTTTACTTTTGAAACAGGATGGAAACGTCATAAGAAAAGACCTTCACAAGCACACATTGCCCAACCTGAAACTTCCCGTCTTACAGAAACATGATCAGAAGTTTTGGCCCCCCCTCTGATTTTTAAAAAACATAAACGATTTGTCAAACTTTTAATACAAGAAAATATTAGAAATACTTAAATCAGATGTACCTGACTGGATAAAAATTCGGCACCATTTTGGAGAATGCTTGGGATCATTGTGTGAAGAATGAAATTTTGTCCGATGATACGTAAAACAGAAGGAATTGAGTGAGTCTTCCTATTTCATGATCCCTTTCATTTGGACGATCTTCTTCCCACAAAACACCCCCATGCCGTCACCAATCCACCTTCACTGTAGGAACAACACATTCTGTGCTTGCCCTTATCCCCTAGCCGCCGCCTGACAAACAAAAGTGCTGACTTATTAGTTGTGATACAATACAACAGAAGATGAAAGCGAGGCGCGCTAAACGTGCACTAAGCCTCTGATCTGGGACGAGGCAGACAGGCGGCTATCGTATCCAAACGTATGGCCTGTAGTGTATCTTGGCCTAATTTCACTTTAATCAGCAACCTCAGATGTAGGCACGTTTAAAAAAAACAAAAAAAAATCAACCCTGTAGGTGGATTACGTGCTTTTAATAGCCCTTCTGTGTATGTACGTGCGTGTGTGTGTGTGTGTGTGTGTGTGTGTGTGTGAATTCAGTACTGTATGTGTGGTGTCGAGTACCACGTTGTCTGGATCCACCATGACCATGATAAAGCAGATATTAAACTGTGAGGTAAATTTAATTTTTTCCCCTCTGTGTACATTGACCTACCCACTTAGTATTTCTGGAACTGAGTGATGATCACTGAATGAAGCATGAAAGAATTAAAGGTTGCACGCGATATAACAACTTTCGCCACGAGAGAATTGAAATGCGTTCAACTTTAACAAAACATGGTGTGGTTGAAACCTGTACAGAGTCGGGTCAGCGTGTTGTCACGTATCAGATAAACTCCTAATTGTTTTAAGTGCCAAAAAAAGGTGATGGGTTTGAAACAGAAGGTCGTGCGTGTGTTTGGATTGGTATCTCAGGTAGCATCACTATGGAGGACGTGATCTCTGTGTTGCCGTTTGGTGGAACGTACGATCTGGCCCAACTGAAAGGCTCTACACTGCTCAAAGCCTTCGAGCACAGCGTACGCAGATATGGAGGAAACACTGGCGAGTTCCTGCAGGTCTCAGGTAATTACCTGTTCATTTCTACTGTCTCACAAAAAAGGTACTAAGCTGTACTATTACGTGTAACTGAGGTGGTACCGACAAGGGTCTGTGTTGTGTCCTGTGCAAAGTGAATCCAGTTATTTTACGTAACTCCAGTCCTTGAGATTCGTACCTAAGAACTTCCGCTGTAGTAATAAAGGCTGTCCTGTCGTCATCCCAGGATCTGCTCAGGATATGAACACACTCACTACCAATTGTCTGTATTATATTTCACCTCTTTGTACTGTAACGATTCTGTTTGTAATATCTGATGCCACCCAAAACAGGACATGTTCTCCTAGGAGCCTGGTTCCTCTACAGCTTTCCTTTCAAGGAATTTTCCCTTGTTATTGTTTCTTTGCCTTCATTATTAGGGCTGTAAATCTATATCCGGATTTCCATGCCAATTTGTATTGTTGGTTAGAGAACAGGCGGTCAAAGGTACGCCTTCATAAAACGTACCCTTGAGAGCATCGCCATAGTGACGACGTACTATGTCATGTGAGGTTTATTGTCAGGTTTTCTGAATGTGGATCGACAGTCATTATTACAGAAAGCTTTAATCATTGTCTGTAGAATACAAATACGAGCGCATAGATCAACATAATACACTAATTCCATCCATGCTTTATTACTTATCCGTTAAAGGTTGCAGGGAAGCTGGAGCCAGTCCCAGCTGATTTCGTACGACCCTGGACAAGTCGCAAATATATCGCAGGGCTTAAACACGGAGAGAAACATAACACACTAATACACTCCAGCTTTTGGGGACGTTAAATGGAATCCGTCACCTTTTTGTTTTTACAAACTTTACAAAGCTTAATCACTTCTATATCTTTATAGAGAAGATGCTGAGACTAATATGGCTTTGCTTTACACATCGACCCATTTATCTATACATGTCTACGCATCATAGTCAAAGAATATTAACTATGGGTCTAGCCAAGATATCTGTGGCAAGGAAAAAAAAAAGCTTAAGGATGTAAAGAGTGAATTAGAAGAATAGCATGCTAGCATCTTTTTTTCACAAGTTTATACTTCCTGTTTGCAAACTGCAAAAAATTGACTCATAGCGCATAGACCACCAATTTCACAAGTTTGTCTTCCCACCACTTTTAGTAGTAGTGTTGAAGCAGTCGTAGTCAACAGAAACTTAATGGAGGATTCTCAGTGATGTGCTGTTTCCCAAATATGTATATATAGGCCTGAAAGTAAACACTATTTTCCTGTCCTGCTATTAGGTAAGATTTGCCAAACATTGTCCTGGGCAACCCTAAATGTGTGTTTTGACCTCTTGAAAACAGAAGACGAACCGTGGGAAGGGACTTATCTGTTCAGATACGTGTGGACCCAAACAAGCTTGTTATTAGTCCTCATGGTGTGTGTGTGTGTGTGTAGGCTTTCAGTTAGAGTATGACCTGACAAAGCCCCCTGGTGAGCGAGTGACGAAGGCGCACGTGTTGTGTACCGAGTGCCGAGTGCCGCACTACGAACCCCTGCAACCTGAAAAAGTCTACAGGGTCGTCTTACCTTCCTATCTAGTGGACGGAGGAGATGGTTTCATAATGATCAAGGAGGAGAAACTGAAACATGACAGCGGTGAGTCAGTCTGCATGCATACTGCAGTTTATTCCTATTAAGTCCTCACTACGATGAACACGTTTCATGAGAGACAGCAACAGAGCACAATGTACATACGCACAGTTAACGTGTGGACGCGATCTCCAAACTTTTCTGTCTGGTCTGGTCAATTTCAGACTAGTGATGAGAATATTTTAAAGATTTAGGTGTAACACTTATACTGGCAACTGCAGACAAAATGCGATATCATTTCTAAACAGAAATGGCAAACAAGTCCGTCAATATTTTTGTCAGCTTGCTTTATTCCACACCGTTGATCGTTCGAATCTGTTTGGTCGGAATGTGTCGATTGAATTTTCTCGAACAACTGCGTAACGTGCTATTGTTGCCATGACGACGGCGAACAGAGGGGCTCGTCCAGCAGGCACTACATTAAACAGATGAAACACTGATTAAACATTAAAAACGTGTGGATGAAATGAAGTTTTCCAAATCTTCAGGACGGAAGGTTTCTCGGTTACATGACCAGAAACGCGAGAAATAAATATTAGTGTTTTAAATATTACAGCTTTAAGACAACTATAAAAGTAAAGCTTGCAAAAAAAAAAAAAAAGAAAGAAATTGCTGAAGTCGGCGAATTTCTGAGGTATAAGAGGAATAAAACACTTTGGAATATGATCAGCTCTGTCAGTGATTATTTCCCTGTGTACTCTGTGACCCAACATGTTTTATTCCTTGCTTCAAATCTAGGGTTAGATTATTGACTATAGTTATAATTTACAGGCATGTTCCAAGATTTATTCAGTTTCAGCTGACCGGTATGAAATTCCTGACATCATTGTGTTCTGAATAAAAAGTGGATCGCCGTAGAATGTCATATTTTACAGAGATTTGCTATAGACACTTGTTTGTCTCCTACACACGGAAGAACCACGTGATGCTTATAAACCGTGATCAATGCATTCACTTGGTTTGCAAAGATGACAAAGTCTAGACATCAAAGCGGAAAAACACGCAGGCATGGAGTCTAAAGTTACATCGTCACGTTTAAACTCCGGGATTAAATGTTAAAAGGCAAGAGGGGGTAAAAAAAAAAAACATCAAAAGGAAAACGCTTGCTTATGTATACATTGTTTCAGACACAACACATGAATTCCAGACAGAAATGGTAAACGTGTCTCTTGTTTAGAAAAATAGACGTGATGCAGGTGTTCGTGTGTTTAGATAACATGTGGTTTCCCCGCAGGTGACCTAGACATAGCCGTCTTTTCTCGCTACATCTCGGAGAGGCAGAGGGTCCATCCATCCGTGGAGGGACGAATCCGTCTCTATAATTCTGCTGTTGGAATCTCGAGTCGTTTGACTGCTGTACTGCTCTTTGTGCTGCTCTGGGTCTCACGTGTAAGCTTGTGAGCGTGGTACAATACGTCCAGCGTCTCTCAGATGGATGTCAGAGTCTGTTCTTTTCACAGTTTCATGACCGAGTAGAATGTAATGTTTCATGCACATGTGCTGTAGCAAATATTTCGTCTTGTATACTAAGAAAACCTTTATTTCTAGGTATGTTTCTATTAATGTGTTTTAGTAATGTTTTGCATTTAAACAGGGACTCATCTGGGACACTGTATATAGATCTGTAAACCTGAGTTGGCAATTCTGCCAAGATGTAATCTGTAATTTTCATCTCCGTAGTGAAGAAATTCACATTAAAACCTAATAATCAGGAAGGTTAAAATTTTATCTTATAAGGGAAATTAGCTAAGGCCTTCTTCACTTTACCTTCCTTTTTTAATTATGATTTTTGGGGCTTTGTTTGTAATTATGTTTTTATGTACATTTTTTATGGTAACATTTAGGGAATTATTGCGAAATAGTACTTATTTATTTTTACAGCTTTTACTATAATGTAGGTGATTTCAGGGTTAGCCATGTCGGATTCAACGACTTGAATGCCTCCCTTTCCCAGTGTGTATTATAACATCCGGTTGCCGTCAGGTGCCTGTAGCACACTTCCAAGTACTTGCATTCACACACTCTTGCTTTTTCAGTGCTTAATAATAAATAAGGTCCTCTATTTTTTTTTATTTGTATCTCAAACTTTTTACCCAGCACCAGCGAACTCTTCTTTCTTCTTCATTGTCCTTCCGGTGCTTCCTTTCCGATTCACGCTGCCGCTTGTAAAAGCGCGAAACATGGAAGGCGCTCTCTGCAGGTTTGTCCGTTCTGGGTTCCTGTAGCGGCGCAACATGGCGGCTCTGTAGAGGTGGGCCCGCCCCGTGTGTAGATATAAAGGGCTCGTTGTACGCTTACGAAAACACAACGATTCGTAGTTACAGGTTATTGTACACTAATGAACACACACTTATGAATTCCATATGTATATTATGGAATATATCCTCCATTTCTGCCCTCAAAATTCTACATAGTGGACAATTAAATCATGAGATCATGAACTTCCACAATGCCATTCTAAAGAAGTAACAACTAAAAATGTATTTTAGAAACAATCTGCCACTTCTTCAGCAGTTTTTGTGAATGTAATGTTGCATTGGCCTTTATGTTAAACTGCATCGAACATGTTTAAAAAACTTGTTCACTAGGTGCTCAGCTACAACTCAAATAAGAATTTCATGAGTCAAGGCCATGCAGGAAGCTGACTGAAGGAGAAAGTCGTAATTCAGTAAAAACCCAGTTCTCAGGCAGCCAGACCTGGAGTACAAAAAGGGCTTTGTGGCCATCTGTCGCTGTTTGTGCTGAACAGACCTTGAGCTTGCTTGCTTTTTTTGTTTTCGTATCTCAACCCAAAAAGTTTCGCTTAACAGCACCAACTGTTCAAGCATTCGGTCTAAAGGCTTTACTTTGTTTCTTCCTGTAACTGCAAGACTATTCTTAAGCCACTGCCTCAGAAAATCTCCACACCGTCTATACTGTTACTGTCCGAACCGTTCAATCTCAATTGCAAATGATATGGAATATAATTTCCATTGCAAATGAAATCGAAAGAAAACGTCCCCAAGTCCATGGCGCACAGCAGCGTTATTGTTTTATTTTTAACAGCTCATTCAATGACAGCGGCATCAAAGAAAGCCCAAGCCGTGATGCTTCCGCCACCGTGTTTCATCTTTAATGAGATCTTGGATCATTTTCCTCATTTGTTAATAATCATTGGTCCCTGGAATGTTGTTCAGATGGACTTTTGCAGACACGAGACACAGCAATATTTATTTTTTTATGTCTTTCTTTAAAACCTGTTTGTTCAGTATGGTTTTTTTTTTTTACACTTGGGGTGGCGATTAAAGCAACATCTAGAGAGTCTTTTGCTGTTACCTTGTGGGTTCTTTGTCCTTCAGCTTTGCACATTGTTTTCTTGGTGTGGTCTTTAAAGCAGATATAACCTCTACGATTGTGCATCACTCTCCACGGGGAATGTAACGATCTTCTCCAAGTTGTAAAAAGACAGCTCCAGTTACAGCAAAACACAGACCTTTGCTGTTGTCTTAGGAAGTTTCTGTAATGAGGCCTCAGATGCCCAAGTCTGAAAGATAGCAATCTTATTCAGTTTAAGACATTATTTAGCATTTTCGGTATTACAGAAACGTTTTCCAACTGCATTTAGGGGGGAGAATCCTCTCTTATCTTAGGAAAGGAAATTTGGCTATTACAGAACTGTCCTAACTTTTCCCAAGTGAGCAATCCTAAATTAGGATGACATAGACCCTGTCCTAAATTCACAATAACTGCCAAAAATGGCAGCAGGAAGTGAACACAGAAAAATGATTGATAATGGGTTCCTGATTATCTTAAAGGGGTCAGTTGGCTTCACCTTTGATCCTTTTTAATAAAATGCCCAGTTTTCAGTTCACTGGTGTCTGCAGTCCTCTTGCCACTTGTCCTGGGATGATAGTCGAGAAGAAATTTTCCCATAAAGGTGGGGTTTCCTCTCCTGCACGGACACGATCCAACTCCTTGTGGCTATAATTGTACGCTCGTCTTTTTTTTCTGTCCGTAATGGTTTGCTTCTGTAATAGGAAGATCGTATTTTTCCTATCTGAGCAGTTCTTGTAGTGAGGCTCCTCAACATTAAGCGTTCCCTAATTCACACTCAACAGCCATTCCATAAGTAGCAAAGCTCTTCTGTTAAAGAGTAAAGAGAAGATCATTTTCATTCCTGTTCATGGGTTGGAAATCCAGAGTTAACAAGAGGCAGGCGAATCTTTACATGCCAAAGCCCCAGGCTTCAATCATTCCATAAAAATGTTCATGACTGCCATTATTT
>JAQQZR010000012.1:27546115-27549308 GCA_030068235.1 Notoglanidium macrostoma | reverse complement strand
CCGCAGTGTTAAATCTAGCCTCCATGGCTAAGATCAGTGCGAACGCTACGTGTGGAGAGAACGGACCCGAGATGTTCTGTAAGCTGGTGGAACACGTCCCGGGACAACCGGTCCGAAACCCCCAGTGCCGAGTGTGTAACCTGAGGAGTGAGAGAAGCTACGGTACACACACATTCACTAACACACACACACACACACACACACACACACACACACTGAGGGCATGCTGTGTTGCTAATCCATTTGTGATGCTCTCATCAAAGCCCATTTGAGCTCATAAATCCATGCATTCCAAAATCAATCCCTACACACACACACACACACACACACACACACACACACACACACACACACACACAGAATGCTGAGGAGTGTTCCAGATCATCACTTGTGACTTCGCACACTGCTCTTACACAGCGTAGACTTCTGAAGTCTTTATGATGCTTTATGACGAGTTCCTAAATCATAAATATTGAATGTTGTGTATAATAATTTCATTTATTACGGATATTTATCTTACTGCATAATACGAGTACCTTCCTATTCATAACTTCCAAACAAAAATGAACAGAATAGAATATAACGTGTCAGTGTGTGTGTGTGTGTGTGTGTGTGTGTGTGTGTGTGTGTGTGTGTGTGTGTGTGTGTGCTAGAAACATGAACAGTCACTAGCTGGTTTATGCTAGCTAGCTAAAATCTTCCAGTTACCTAAAAACACACTCTTTCTTACACACTGTCACATGTTAAGCTTCCAAATTGAGAACATTGTAGAAATAAAACACACACACACACACACACACACACACGGAGAATGAAATATTAATAAATAGCGTAACATTTTTGCCTTGTGATTTTTCTCTCCCTCCTTTCAGAGCGCCACCCGATCGAGTTCGCCATCGACGGCACCAACAGTTGGTGGCAGAGTCCCAGCATAAAGAACGGCATGGACTACCATTACGTCACCATTACACTCGACTTACAGCAGGTACCACACGTCTGAACACACACACACACACACACACACACACACACACACACACACACACACACACACACACGTGCAGTAAAATAATCAGTGATGCAGCAGCGCTACTGTGAGACCTGTGGATCAGCTGTTACCGTAGAAACGAGAACATTCACTGCTGCAGTTATAGAAAATTAATCAACACCTTCTGACCAATCAGAATCAAGAATCCAGCTCATAGCGATGTACGACAGTACAGTGCAGCGCTGCAGGGATGTTGTTGCTATGGTGATGCAACTGTATGAATGTTAGCGTTAGCATGACTATGAAAGGCTAGTTTCACTTTTCCTTTACTTTACCCACTGTTACAGCACAGTGACAAAAGGAATGAAAAAAAGATTGTGTGTGACGTTCAGTACTTGATAATGAAAGCTAATTTGTGTTAACGGAAGCTGTCTCTCTCTCTCTCTCTCAATCTGTCTCTCTCTCTCTCTCTCTCTCTCAATCTGTCTCTCTCTCTGTCTCTCTTTGTCTCTCTCTTTCTCTCTCTCTGTCTATCTCTCTCTCTCCCTCTCTTTGTCTCTCTCCCTCTCTCTCTCTGTCTATCTCTCTCTCTCCCTCTCTTTGTCTCTCTCCCTCTCTCTCTCTGTCTATCTCTCTCTCTCTCTCTCTTTGTCTCTCTCTTTCTCTCTCTCTTTCTCTGTCTCTCTCTCTCTCTGTCTCTCTCTCACTCTGTCTCTCTCTCTCTCTCTCTCTTTCCCAGTCTGTCCATCTCTCTACTCTACCTCTAGCCTGTCAGTTTCTCCCGCACAGCTATACTCATGAAAGAAATCTGAATTTCTGGGTTTATTAACGCTCCTCAGAGCCACAGAAACAGGACAGCGATCTGAACGTGATCCAGACGGATGAAGAACCTGTGCTGTTTTTCTTTTGTATTTTTGATTTGATTCCGTTTTTTTAGCGTGTGAAGTAGCAGCTGAAAAAATCCTCCCCTGGAAGTGTTTTATTTCTCGGAGGGTCAGACTGACCTGAAGTGTAGAGTGAAGCGTGTCGGAGTGACGTGACGCCGTGTGAAAAAAGTCGGCTCCTGTTTATTTATAAGAACAACTGTTACTTTAGAGACCAGAACACTGAGAGAGAGAGAGAGAGAGAGAGAGAGAGAGAGAGAGAGAGCTTTGATTGTCACAGTATAAAGCATTTTATTTTCTTCACACATCCCAGTGTGAGAGGGCAACTTTCTGATCAGAAACTAACAACTGAGAGAAACAGAGAGAGAGAGAGAGAGAGAGCATAAGTGTCAATATGACAACAGAGAGGAAAACAGGTAAAAAAAAAGTGAAAGATGGGGGAAAAGAGAGACAGAGAGATGGAGCGAGACAGAGATGAGGGAGATGAGCATTGAGGGGTGAAAAGAATTTGAGGAATACAGACAGACAGAAAGAGACAGACGGAGAGGCGGACAAATAGATGTATTGCGAGAGAGAGATATACACAGATAGAGACGGACAGAGATAGAGAGAGATGGAGGAAGTAGAAGTAAAAGAAAGAGAGATGAGCGAAGCAGGAGGAGGAATTAGATAAGGAATAAAAGACAGATGGAGAGAGACATAAAGAAGGACAGAAAAAAGAGAGACAGACAGACAGATGGACAGAGAAAGAGAGAACGAGACAGGAATGTTTAAACATTCAAAACATAAGTGGGAATTAATCAGAGTGTGTAGATGTGTGTGTGTGTGTGTGTGTGTGTGTGTGTGTGTGATTACTGGCCTGACATAGTGTTGAGTCTTGGCCACCATCTTCCCATCAGTCACCGCCTGACACCCAGTCACCACGGCGATAAACGCCTGGCAGCCATCATGTCACATCACAGTTACATCTCCGAGACAGAAATCAGATGAGAGCATGACCATCAGAGCGTGTGTGTGTGTGTGTGTGTGTGTGTGTGTGTGTGTGTGTGTGTGTGTGTGTGCTCGTCTCGAGACCACTTTTATAACGTATAAAAGACATGAATGTTTTGCTCTAACAGAACATCCCCAAGGCTTTTATTCCTCTTATATCACAGCGCTTGCACATTTCACTTCATTTATGACCACCATGTCATACTTTTTATCCATTTATAGTTGCATTTAATGTTGGGGAACATATCTGTTCTGTCTTACGTTATAGCAGCTAGAAACAGTCATTCTCTCACCACCTTCTCTTTATTCTCTCTCTTGGGCAAAAACTCAT
>JAQQZR010000012.1:27538615-27541115 GCA_030068235.1 Notoglanidium macrostoma | reverse complement strand
TAAAATACATTATTAAAGGACTTACACTAGAGAATGAGACATTGATAATTATAGTTTAGAGCTTTATGCGATTTTATCAGAATTTTAAAAAATATTACCAAATTATGCACAGTTATGAGGATAAACACAGAGTTATAAAGACTGGTTTTTTTTTTTTTTTTTTTAAATAATTAAATTAAATCTATTTTTTAAATTAGAGGTAAAAGCAAAAATCAGGTCCAATTGTTAAAAAAATGCACTGAACAATTTCATTATATTGATTAAATCTAAAATAAAATATTCGTTTAAAATACATAATTAGACTTTATAAAGCACCTTTTTTTAAAGAAAATAATTGATTTTTACCTCTGAAAGCAACAGCACTAAACTAGCATGTAAGAAAGAAAGAGGAAATATGTTGCTTATTAAATTAGCTGACCTATTTAATGATCAGTATTGTGCAGGTTAAATTAGTAAAGTCAAATTAAACAGCCGTAGCTAGTTAGTGAAAAATGAAATATAAAGCTAGTTAGATATCTGAAGCAATGCAGCAGGAGACATTTTTTCTCATCTTTATTAGCAGTGAGATGGAAATCTTTTTTCCACTATTAGGGAAATGTCACAGGAAATGTCCTGTTCAACTGATGAAGCTCCACTGACAGCTTTTCAAAATGCCCTTCACTTTAGCCCATCAGAATGACATGTGAAAAAGTTACAGTGTGTGTGTGTGTGTGTGTGTGCGTGCACACTGTTTCTCCTGAACCTCATGAAGCTCAGAGCACTCTGATCCAGTGTGTCAAAAAACCCCAAGACAAAACATAATGCTTTTCATAAAACATCAAGAAACAGCATGAAACACCTAAAACAAATCCTCCATCAAACACCAATGTACCAAAATTCACAAACACATTCTTCAAGAAACACATCAGCACTTTTCACCACTCCAACATATTCCATTAAACATCACCATTCTCCATCAAACACCACCATTCCCCATCAAACACCAACATCCTCCATCAAACACCAACATTCCCCATCAAACACCAGCATTCCCCATCAAACACCAACATCCTCCATCAAACACCAGCATTCCCCATCAAACACCAGCATTCCCCATCAAACACCAATATCCTCCATCAAACACCAACATCCTCCATCAAACACCAGCATTCCCCATCAAACACCAGCATTCCCCATCAAACACCAGCATTCCCCCATCAAACACCAATATCTTCCATCAAACACCACCATTCTCCATCAAACACCAGCATCCTCCATCAAACACCAACATCCTCCATCAAACACCACCATTCCCCATCAAACACCACCATTCCCCATCAAACACCAACATTCCCCATCAAACACCAGCATCCTACATCAAACACCACCGTTCTCCATCAAACACCACCATTCCCCATCAAACATCACCATTCTCCATCAAACACCACCATTCTCCATCAAACACCAATATCCTCCATCAAACACCACCATTCTCCATCAAACACCACCATTCTCCATCAAACACCAACATCCTCCAACAAACACCACCATTCCCCATCAAACACCACCATTCTCCATCAAACACCAGCATCCTCCATCAAACACCAGCATCCTCCATCAAACACCAACATTAACCTTCAAACATCACCATGCTTCATCAAACAAAATGAACAAAAAAAAAAAAAAAAATGGTAAAAAAAAAAGATTGTTGTTTTCTGGACATGAGAAGGGATGGTTGCTGAAGGTTGGGTAAATATGTTTGAATGTTAATGTGATGTCACTTTAGTCAGATAAATTATATGTGGAGGTGTTTTAACAAGGTATTTGTCTGTTCTCCAGGTGTTCCAGATAGCATACGTCATCCTGAAGGCTGCAAACTCTCCACGGCCCGGAAACTGGATCCTGGAACGGTCTCTAGATGGAGAAACCTTCATGCCGTGGCAGTATTATGCCATCACAGATACAGAATGCATCACACGGTTCAACATCATCCCAAGAACTGGACCACCAGCATACAAAAATGATGATGATGTCATCTGTACATCATTTTATTCCAAAATCCACCCACTGGAGAATGGAGAGGTGAGGAGACCGGAGATGGATTTATCACATCACTTCATGAGTGTTCATCTGGTCAACAAATCCAGGCCAAGCAGAGATGTGCTGAGGGTTAGGGAAATTGATCAAGGGGCCTTTTGTTAGTTCTCACAACCTTCTGGACTCTACCTTCAATATATAAGGCATATATATCCCTCATCCACTCACACTTGTAACAAATGTTCCATACCAGGTGATACTATGTGACATAATTCAAAAACACAAACAAACACGTTCTTCAGGAGACACACATCAATGCTTTCTACACACCAACATTTTCCATCAACACCAACTTTCATCATCAGCCTTCAAAAATCTGAATCAAGCAACATTCACAAACACCAACATTCACAAACACCAACATTCATCATCAAACACCAACATTCACAAACACCAACATTCATCATCAAACACCAACATTCAC
>JAQQZR010000012.1:27529646-27538515 GCA_030068235.1 Notoglanidium macrostoma | reverse complement strand
ATTCACAAACACCAACATTCATCATCAAACACCAACATTCACAAACACCAACATTCATCATCAAACACCAACATTCATCATCAAACACCAACATTCACAAACACCAACATTCACAAACACCAACATTCATCATCAAACACCAACATTCACAAACACCAATATTCATCATCAAACACCAACATTCAAAAACACCAACATTCATCATCAAACACCAACATTCACAAACATCAACATTCTTCATCAAAAACCACCATTTCTCGTCAAACACCAACATTCAAAACCACCAACACTTACCATCAAACACTAACATTAATCATAACCAACATTCTCCATGCAACACCAAAAGTCTCATTAAACACCAACAAACACAAATATCAAGAAAAAAAGGTTTTCTAAAGTGAAGAAAAACCCACTCTTTCTGTTCCTCACTCTAGTTAGCTATGTTAGTTAGCTTAATCAACTTGCTAACATTAGGTAAATAACAAGTCTAACAGCCAAAGCACATGGACATGCGTATAGCCGTGGCCAAAAGTTTTGAGAATGACAGGAATATTAATTTTCAGGAAGTCTTCTGCCTCGGCTTTAATGATGGCATTTTCATATACTCCAGAATGTTATGTGATCAGATGAATTGCAATTAATTGCAAAGTCCCTCTTGCCATGAAAATGAACTTAATTCCAAAAAAACACATGTCCACTGCATTTCAGCCCTGCCACATAAGGACCTGCTGACATCATTTCAGTGATTCCCTCATTAACACAGGTGAGAGTGTTGACAAGGACGAGGCTGGAGATCACTCTGTCATGCTGATTGAGTTAGAATAGCAGACTGGATGATTTAAAAGGAGGGTGGTGCTTGAAATCATTGTTCTTCTTCTGTTAACCAAGGTTACCTGCAAGGAAACGTGCTTGCTTTGCTTTGCACAAAAAGGGCATCACAGGTGAGGATACTGCTGCTAGTAAGATTGCACCTAAATCAACTATTTATCGGATCATCAAGAACTTCAAGGAGAGAGGTTCAAGTGTTGTGAAGAGGCTTCAGGATGCCCAAGAAAGTCCAGCGAGCACCAGGACTGTCTCCTAAAATGGATACAGCTGTGGGATCAGGGCACCACCAGTGCAGAACGCACCTTGCTCAGGAACAGCAGCAGGCACGTGTGAGTGCAACTGCACACACAGTGAAGTGAAGAATTTTGGAGTATGGCCTGGTGTCAAGAAGGGCAGCAAAGAAGCCACTTCTCTCCAAGACAAACATCAGGGACAGACTGATATTCTGCAAAAGGTTCAGGAATTGGACTGCTGAGTACCAGAGTAAAGTCATTCTGTCTGATGAATCTCCTTTCCAATTGTTTGGGGCATCGGGAAGAAAGATTGTCCGGATAAGAAAAGATGAGCACTACCATCAGTCCTGTGTCATGCCAACAGTAAAGCATCCTGAGACCATTCATGTGTGCGGTCGCTTCTCAGCCAAGGGAGTCGGCTCACTCACAATTTTGCCTAAGATCACAGCCATGAATAAAGAATGGTACCAAAACATCCTCCGAGAGCTACTTCTCCCAACCATGCAAGTACAGTTTGGTGTTGAACACTGCCTTTTCCAGCATGATGGAGCACCGTGCCATAAGGTGAAAGTGATAACTAAGTGGCTCAGGGAACAAAACATCGAGATTTTGGGTCCATGGCCAGGAAACTCCGCAGACCTTAATACTATTGAGAACTTGTGGTCAATCCTCAGGTGGCGGGTGGACAAACAGAAACCCACAAATTCTGACAAACCCCAAGCATTGATTATGCAAGAACGAGCTGCCATCAGTCAGGATTTGGCCCAGAATGTCAGTGCGAATTGCAGAGGTCTTGAAAAAGAAGGGCCAACACTGCAAATATTGACTCTTTGCATAAACTTAATGTAATTGTCAATAAACTAAATGCTTGTAATTATACTTCAGTATACCGGAGAAACATCTGACAAAAAGAGCTAAAAACACTGAAGCGGCAAACTTTGTGAGAACCAGTACTTGTTTCATTCTCAAAACCTTTGGCCACGGCTGTATACATTTCTCATGGCCACCGATCACAGCTAAATGAAATGTTCAGCGATGTCCGTGATTTATTTACCGCCAAGTCAGTATCGTTACTAAAAAGTACACGCACCAAAAACATGAAGTCGTATCCGATCAAAAAAATGTTACGACTAAAAATAATAATATCAACATTTGCTTTTCGTTATTCAGACAGCAATGGGCTTTACATCAAATGTAGCTATAACAGGATAAAAATGACATTCTAAATGGAATGTCTGCTCCTTTGGCAAAAAAAAATAAATCTAATCAGACTGTAACAGTACGCGAATAAACAAGAACGTTTTTCTGTAAGACTAAAAAATGTAGCGATTTGTCAAGGAGCATGTTTTAACTTGGGCTCAAGATTTCTGTGATATTCATCAGAAGGACGAAATAAAAACGAGGTCTTGTTCGAGGAAGGGCGACGTCTCATTTTGTCCTGCTTCTGTTGCTGAAGGTTCAGGTTTCTCTTTGACTTTCTGACGCATTTTCTTTCATGGCACTGAAATTGCTGGAACTGAAATGGGCTGCTCGAATTGCAGACAAAGTGAAATCTTACCGACACAAACGTCAAGGAATAGAAGAAGAAGAACACATGCAATGCTGTGCTTTTTTCTTCTTTCCTCATTTCTGTCGGAGAACGGAGCGAACGGTGCTTTGTGGGAAAACAGCTTTTTGATGAGAAAGACGTGGGGAATGCAAGGACAGGGAAATGAAAGAGGGGAAAAAAGGAGGGGGACAACAACAGAGAAGGAGTGAAATGGGCAGAATGAGTGTGTGTGTGTGTGTGTGTGTGTGTGTGTGTGTCAGGCCTTGAGTAAAAGGCAATACTATATTAGAGTTATTATTATTATTCAAACTGGGTGAAATTAACTATGGTATAAAGAAAGGATAACAGAAGTGACAAAATGAAAGTTCTTATTTAAAAAAAATGAAACACACACACACACACACGGCCGGTTCAAATACAAATTGTCTCATAGTGCTGCTAAATTTTGGATTCACATTGGTTAGAAGGTGTTGATTAGTTTTCTATAACAGCAGCTCTGACAATAGTGCAGGTTTATATTAATGCACTCGTTCTGATACGTTATGGTTTCCGTAGTAACAGCTCATTCATAGGGATGTGCATGGTGGATGCTCCACATAGACATATTTTAAAATTGTTGACATGGAGACGTTTTCTTAATTTAAGGAGACAATTGTGTAACGTGTGTGGAAGGAGTCCGCAGTGTCAGTGCTTTGTAACAGTCAGAAGTAAAGCTGTAAGTGCTTTCCGCCATCAGCACCCGTCCATCTCTCTGTCAATCACTCAGTCATGGGTTTTCCATCCCTTCCTCCCCTTATCCTTCTCTTCTCCTCTTACTTTCAGATCCACACGTCTCTGATAAACGGGCGTCCGAGTGCCGAAGACCCGTCACCGATGCTGCTCAACTTCACCACCGCTCGCTACATCCGCTTCCGGTTTCTACGGATACGAACTCTTAACGCTGACCTCATGACCCTGGCCCTGAACGACCCCCGAGAAGTCGACCCCATCGTCACCAGACGGGTGTGTATGATGCAGACGCTTCAGCTTACACGAATAATCAGTAATTAGAGAACTGAGAATTTAGCCTTCTACACTTCTCTGTCCATCAGAATGATAGAAAACCGTGTAAGCTGAAATTCTAGGACGATCATGATCGAAAATTGCTTTTAAGCATGTATTAATCTATGAGAAGTCTAGCATTTTAAAACGAATCGTAGAATCATGATTCTCGGACTTTCGTCCAAAAACGCTAGGACTTTTTTTTTCTTTTTTTTTCCTAGAATTCTAGAATTCTCTTTGTTCAACAATGGTTTGAATCCGCTTTCTAGAAAAAATCGGATATTCTACACTACAATTCTACAGTTCATGTCCAGGACAACTTCTCACAAGGATTTTCACTGTTCACTGAATTTAGCATAAGTTCCTCAGAATTCTAGAATTTTCTTTTTTCACCAGATATTTAAATTCACTTTGTTCAACAGAAACCTAAACTTCTCCTTCTTTACCCAGATTTAAATTCGCTGATTTTTTTTTTTTTTAAACAAAATTGTAGAATTATCAATGTTCGGCAACCAAAAGAACCCAAGTTTATCATTATTCCCTTTGTTGAGCAGAATTCTAGAATTTTATATCAGAATTTTACAATTCTTTTTTTTAAACAAAGGTTCAAATTGTTAGTTCTTTTGTTAAGCAGAATTCTACAATTATCATTAACAGGCATTTTAAATTATTTTTATTCATCCAAAAAAAAGGAACTGTCTTATTATAATGAAGAATAATCTTTGCTTATTTGATTTTAAATTCCTTTTGTTCATGAGAATTAGCACCACAAGGCTAGGATTTTCATTGCTGACTAAACGCATTTTAAACTGTTTTTTAAAGAATTTTCTTCATTTACCTGATTTTTAAATTCTGTTCGTTCAGCAGTTCTAGAATCTAGAAGGCTTAATTTATCTTTGTTCGAAAAAAGTCTAGAATTTTTATTTGTTTTATTTGTTTATTTGTTATTTTATTTAATTTATACAGCTTTTCACACTGAAGTTCAGCTACTCTAGAATTGTCTGCAGATGTTTAATATGTGCTTTTCCCCCAGAATTTTCAAATTATCATTATCAGTCCAAAACGGTAGGATTTTTATTCTTCGCTAACATTTCAGAATTTACATTATTCAACAAAATTCTACAAATCTTTATGCTAATCGTAATACAGCTCTCTGTGTTTAGCTACATTGTGCCTAAATTCGTATCATATGTTTATTTATCAGATCTCTAGTATTCATTTTTAGCATTTCAGCATTTGTTTTTTTAGAAATTTATAATCGTCTTTGTGTCAGAACTGTAGAATTATCATTGTGCATCAATACTCTAGAATTGTCATCATTGGCCAAAGTAGTCATGATCCTAGCAAAATTCTAAAATCATCGCTGTTTACCGGATGTTTAACTTCCTTTGCCGGAATTTTAGATTTTGGTTTAGAATTATCGCTTATTATCAGTCAGATTCTCATAAATATCTATGTTCACTAAACATCTAGTACTGTAGAATTGTTTACTCTAGAATAGTATTAGCACACAAAATTCTTGTCTGAATGTTCACACCGGTAAAGTTCTGCTTATTGAGATGAATTTTAGTCATTTTTATGTCCCCAAATTTTATTTAGACCTAGAATTTACTTTGCTTCTAGTAATTCATTTCTGCACCAATTTCTTTGTTTAACAGTGTTGTAGTATAGATTAGTTATACAAATTACATTATCTTATATTGATAATATCTTAATATGATAATTTATCTGAAATTCTATCCAACAGTCAAGTTTTTATTTTACTTTATTTGTTTTTAATCCTGAACTTGTTTTGGTGTTTTTATTCTTGCTCACGCGTCGTCGCTGCGGTTTTAAAGGGTATTTTTGCTGTAAAGTTGTAATGTTTGTAATGAGGGTTTGTTCAACAGATTAAATTGGACTTTGTCGGCTGTAGATAAAAGGATTCTTGAATATTAAGGATTAGCGGTGGGAAATGTCGGATTAGTGTTTGATATAAAAACAGTGCAGTCAGTCTGAGACTCGACTGCGCGCCATCTGTGTGTTAGACTGATTACTGGGCTAAACACACACACACACACACACACACACACACACACACACACACACAGACACACACAGACACACCTGGCCTAGTGATGACAGTGGCTGGACCAAGTCTCCATACACACACACACACACACCTGGCTGTGGCCATCAAGGCCACCATGTGGATTATGACACTCTATTTCAGGCAGATGGACTTTAATTAAAACCACTCAGTAATTAAGAAATCGACTCCTTCTGCTCTGCACACACACGCACAAATACACACACACACACACAAATTTAAGTTTGTGCCATGTGACACACTGCACTGTCTCTTACACACTGTGTCATTTTACACATACATTACTAGACTTATCTTTGACTTTTTTCTCAATTTCTTTGTCTGTTTCTCTCTCTCTCTCTCTCTCTCTCTCTCTCTCTCTCTCTCTCTCTCAACAAACACCATTTCATTTTATACAAATTCTAGTTCTCCTACTCACACATGCTGGCCTATGGAATTCATGCACACACACACACTGTTTTACTATCCTTATGGGGATCTTCCATTGCTATAATTATTAGCACAGACAATTAATGCTATGCAACACTTGAATCTTACCTGAACTTTAACCTCATTAAATTAAAAAAACTTAACATTGTTTAAGTCTCAATAAGGAATAAACACGTGCCCATGCGCACACACACACACACACATACACACACACACACACACACACAGCATCCCACGCTGTCCCTCTGTCAGGAAATCTGTAATTCACACACACTCCCATGCTGGAGGGATTCTTCATTGCTCTGCCTTTTCATGCAGAATGAAGGGAGTGATTACTTTAGGATTAGGACTACACACTGATGTGTGTTCAGACGTGTAAAACAGCGAGAGGGAAATGAAAATGTTTTATTTCCCTGATGATAAAAATCTCACGTAAATATGACAACCATGCGAGGAAACACAAAGTCGGTATTGGAGTCACACAATCTGCCGTGATGATTATAATTTATGTTGTGCTTGCTGTACTTATGAAGGAGGCGTGGCCTCTGTGCGTGTCAGGTTAAAGAAAGGAGGCGTGGCCTCTGTGCCTGTCAGGCTAAAGAAAGGAGGTGTGGCCTCTGTGCCTGTCAGGCTAAAGAAAGAAGGCGTGGCCTCTGTGCCTGTCAGGCTAAAGAAAGGAGGCGTGGCCTCTGTGCCTGTCAGGCTAAAGAAAGGAGGCGTGGCCTCTGTACGTGTCAGGCTAAAGAAAGGAGGCGTGGCCTATGTACGTGTCAGGCTAAAGCAAGGAGGCGTGGCCTCTGTACGTGTCAGGCTAAAACAAGGAGGCGTGGCCTCTGTACGTGTCAGGCTAAAACAAGGAGGCGTGGCCTCTGTACGTGTCAGGCTAAAGCAAGGAGGCGTGGCCTCTGTGTGTGTCAGGCTAAAGAAAGGAGGCGTGGCCTCCTTTCACTCC
Organism: Notoglanidium macrostoma; assembly: GCA_030068235.1. NCBI lineage: Eukaryota > Metazoa > Chordata > Actinopteri > Siluriformes > Auchenoglanididae > Notoglanidium > Notoglanidium macrostoma. The sequence continues at coordinate 27,531,394 of JAQQZR010000012.1, read as the reverse complement.
TTATCATTCCATATCACAACATATCATCTCATATGAAGCAATACACACAGTCCAAAACGTGTTTTCTGGTTTTCTGATCGGCTGAATGGCGGGGATGATAACATCATAGCGAGCAGTGTAAGTGTTAGCTCCTCAGAGATTAGCGCTGTATCTGCACAATGTCAAGCGTGTAGAAATATTACTTTATAAAATATATTAGTATGTATGAAGGTTGTAGTAACTTCACAGTGTTCTTTAATGCATCACTTACATGTTAAACACACTGATGTCCTAATTAACCCTGTGAGGTGGTGTTGTGTCTCCTCTGCAGTATTTTTACTCTATTAAGGACATATCAGTAGGAGGGATGTGTATCTGCTACGGCCACGCTAAAGCCTGTCCTCTCAACACACTCACCAAGGTGAACAAACACTCAGTCCTGTTTTCCTTTAACAGCACCTCGGCAAGTCTTTTATACCTCTTACACAACAGCAGTTTGAAAACTATTACAATATTACATTTATCTGATTAGAGTTATGTTTAAATATGTGGAGTGTGCTGTTAACATCCTGTTATCCTTCCTGTCATTTTGCAATGTTGTAGTCTGACACTTGTGGTTGTTATTGTTGTTGTGTGTCAGAAACTGAGCTGTGAATGTGAGCACAACACGTGTGGAGAGAGCTGCGATCGCTGTTGTCCCGGCTACAACCAGAAACCTTGGATGGCGGGAACCTTTCTTACACGCCACGTCTGTGAGAGTAAGAGAACCCCAAAAAGAAGCCTAAAAAACACCAAAAAATGCAAACGTACCTAAACAGGAACCTCAAAGAAGCTCAGTGGAAGAATTTAAAGTCTACCAGGTGAAACTAAGAGAGCCTCAGCCCAAAGAGAACCAGAACAGGACCACAATCAGAACTAGAAGGGAATCAAAGAAATTAAACCGGAAATATAACCTGAAACCTGAACCTGAGCCAACAAAAGTAAAGAACCACAATATTATCCAAACAAAACCCTGCGAAGAATCATTAATCCTACAGAACCGAGATAGAACCAAACAAGTAACCTGAGTATCCCAGCAGAACCAAAAACCTGAACTCCACTAGAACCAAATGAAAGAATCTGAATCTAAAACTTCAACCTGAGTAGAACCCAAATAATTTCAGCTGAACGCCAACACAATAAAAAATAACCACATTAGAGCCACATCAGAACCAAATCAAAGAACCTGCATAGCAGTAACAACTGAAAGAATTCAAAATAAGAAAGAATCTGAACCAAATAGAACCAAAAGATAGCAGAATTCAAGTAGAACCAAGCAAAATAATCCAAAGCCTAATTAGCATAAATTTTCTTGTGTATTTTTGTGCACAGAGTGTAACTGTCATGGTAAATCAGAGGAGTGTTTCTACAACCAAACCATAGCTGACATGAAACTGAGTTTGAACATTCACGGTGAATACGAAGGAGGCGGAGTCTGTCTTGGTTGCTCTGACAACACAGCTGGAATGAACTGCCAGTCGTGCACTGATGGGTTCTATCGACCCAGCGAGGTGCGTCTCTTCATTGCAGTGCACGCTGGACTCAATGTCCCAAATTGTTAAGCGTTATTGTTTTTTTTACTAATTTGCTGTAACTTAATTTAGCTGTTTATTCAGTTAGCATCATGTTCCTCTCAGGTGAGTGCAGACGACCTTCGACCCTGCAGACCCTGCTCATGTGACCCGAGTGGCTCCATCTCTACGCTCTGTGTACCTGATGATACCCAGGCC
>JAQQZR010000012.1:27524646-27527146 GCA_030068235.1 Notoglanidium macrostoma | reverse complement strand
TGTTAACATTTTTTCTGATGTCATATGAAAAGATACAAAAGTTATGCTCAGAATTGGGGGCGGAGCTTGTGTTTACGTCGATGAACACATTTTTATTAATTTTTTTTTTAATTAATTTGCTCAAAATCCTACTTCCTACTTTCAGTAAACATTTTGGGATTTTCGACAGTATTTGAAGTGGTGTGCAAAAGTTTGCACCCCCTTATAGTATCCTGGGGGGGAAAATCCCAAAATGAACGTAGATTTATAATATTGAAGCAAAACAAATCCCACAAAATGCAAATGTTTAAAAAAAAAATAACAATATGACAATATTTATGGATCCTGCAAAAAGACCAAAGTCTTAAAATAAGGCAATACCCATCACTTGTTTAAAAAAGTAATTAAACTGAAAACAAAATTCAATGTTTTGTCATGAGACCTGATTGAAGAAGACTATAACATATTTGAACATGTTTTAAACATTATTATTATTTAACATTTTTGTTGTATTAATGATGAAACCCTTCCTAACAAACTTCCTTGCTGTAATCATCATATTTATTTGCTATCACTATTTTCTTTGGTTGGGGTAACCTTTGCTCACTTGCTTCTCTTAAATTCTGTACAGATATTTGTTACACTCAATAATATAAAGCTTTATGTGCTTTAAAGAAATCTGACATTTACTTTGTTATTTTTAATAAAAGAATTAAAAACTAAAAAGATTTTGTCATGAGACCTGATTTGAAGAAGAGAGTATATAGCATATCATTAAAATTATTATAAATATTGTTACTGAATTATTAGAAAATATTTGATTCTGTATTACAATCTTACTAAATATTACTGAAAATTATTTTTTAAAAATGTTTCTTTTTTTGTAAAGACGTACAAACTTCTGCTGTCTGCAATGTCAGTGCTGGCGTCATACCTTCACTTGGTTATATCTGGTTTAAAATGGTTTTATAAATAGCTTTATGGTGTTTATTGCAGAGATTTTTCCAACATATACTTTCTGAAAATTTTAAGTAATTTTAACTTGAATTTTTATTCTAAAATGTGTTTTGAGCTCAGAAATACAACGTCTAAGGTTTTGCCTAATTTTGGTAAAATTTCTAGTAATTTCTAGTAGCCTAAAGATCATAAGGACAAGCTTACAATTTTACATGTTGCTTTATCAGTAATTGGTATAATGTGTATTGTGTTGTTAATATTATTATTTTTGTTAATAAAACATTCTTTACAGAATGTTAGACTTTATAGTTAGTCAGTGATCTGATTTCAAACTTAAAAGAAATTAGTTCCTAATGCAGCTTTATTTTTTGTCATTGTTCTCAGTAATTGGTATAATGGATATTATATATAGATTGATTTTTAGTTAATTAAATATATGAAGTTTGATCAGTGTGTGGAGTTTCTGTGATCTACAGGACACACCATCTGTCAGTGTGATTTGTTTCATGATGTAAAGTTGATATTCCACAAGAACACGCCGCTCTACACGACTCGAGTTAATTACCCAGCGCTCATTCATTACATTTCAGCACTGCAGAGCTTCTTTTATAGGCTTCATTATAGATAAAAATAGGAAGCCAACCACATCTGAACTCACCTCAACACACTGCAGCAGGAGGAGATACCATGATGATGATGGTGATGGTGGTGGTGATGATGATGGTGGAGATGATGATGATGATGGTGTGGTGGTGATGGCAGTGGTGATAGTGATGGTGATGGTGTGGTGGTGGTGGTGGTAATAATGGTGGTGGTGGTGATGGTGGTGGTGACGGTGATGATGGTGGTGGTGTTGATGTTGGTGATGGTGGTGGTGTTGATGTTGGTAGTGGTGGTGATGGTAGTGGTGATGGTGGTGGTGTTGATGTTGGTAGTGGTGGTGATGGTAGTGGTGATGGTGGTGGTGTTGATGTTGGTGATGGTGGTGGTGTTGATGTTGGTGATGGTGGTGGTGTTGATGTTGGTGATGGTGGTGTTGGTGATGGTGGTGGTGTTGATGTTGGTGATGGTGGTGGTGTTGATGTTGGTGGTGGTGGTGATGGTGGTGGTGATGATGGTGGTGGTGTTGATGTTGGTGATGGTGGTGGTGTTGATGATGGTGGTGGTGGTGATTGTGGTGTTGGTGATGATGGTGGTTTTGTTGATGTTGGTGATGGTGGTGATGTTGGTGGTGGTGGTGATTGTGGTGTTGGTGATGATGGTGGTTTTGTTGATGTTGGTGATGGTGGTGGTGGTGGTAATGGTGGTGTTGGTGATGGTGTGGTGATGTTGGTGATGGTGGTGGTGGTGGTAATGGTGGTGATGGTGTGGTGATGTTGGTGATGGTGGTGGTGGTGGTAATGGTGTTGTTGGTGATGGTGATGGTATGGTGATGGTGGTGGTGTTGGTAATGGTGGTGTTGGTGATGGTGATGGTATGGTGATGGTGTGGTGGTGGTAATGGTGGTGTTGGTGATGGTGATGGTATGGTGATGGTGGTGGTGGTGGTAATGGTGGTGTTGGTG
>JAQQZR010000012.1:27478627-27484411 GCA_030068235.1 Notoglanidium macrostoma | reverse complement strand
CACACACACACACACACACACACACACACACACACACACACACACACACACACACACACACACACACACAGTAAGAGAGCGAAGGCAAATGTAGGAGAAGGAGAAATGCTTCAGAAGGTAATCAAGCAGTAATACACACGCTGTGTTAGAAAGAGATGGAATTTATTCTCTCTCTCTTTCCCTCCTCCATTCTGCGGCTCATAAAAATCTGAAAGCGAGCGACTCACCAAAACGCAATATTCAAAAGGAGGAACGAGTGGAAGGTGGGAAATGAAACTGCAATTGCACCAAAAACAAAATGAATATGCTAAACAAGCTGAATGTTAATGTGAAGCAGCCGAGCAGGTTTTTATTCACAGACCATCATTCTGTGTAAAAATTAAATTACCTCAGTCTATTTATGCAGCACATTTTGTGTGTGTGTGTGTGTGTGTGAGGATGCAATGAGCTCTGTTTTCCCTCCGTAAAGGCCACGGGACCGAAGGGCGCTCTGAAAGATGAGGCTAAGGGCTCGTTGCAGAAAAGCCAGCGTCTGTGGAACGAGGCTAAGAACCTAGAGAACGTTGTGAGAGGTAAAAAACAAACAAACAAACCAGGTTTCTGTTTACACAAAACATGGAATCATATGGAAATTATTTTCTTTTATCAGGAGTGTCTGATTAGCTAGCTAGCAACGATCTCTTTAGCTAGCTAGCTAAGTTAGCTTATGAGGCAGGAGTGTGCGTTGAAAGCGTGCTTACATGTTTTCCTTTAAAATAGTCGTCCTGAATTTGGAACTTTTTTTTTTTTACAGAGCACAAATTGTTTTCAGCGTCTTTTATTGCGGAACGTTTTAGCTCATCTTAACGCTAACTTAGAGATGATAACAGGTTATTGCTAGCTAGCTGCTAGTGCGTCATCTTAACAGAAAAAGAATCAAATTACCAAATGGCTTGTTTTAACCCGTTTCTATATTTACAACACGCAATTAGTGCTAGCTAGCTAGCTAACATAGCTAACTGTTACCCGTAACGTGAGCAAGCACTTATCAATTATTCAGTCTATTTCTGAAATTACAGCAGTAGCTTATGGCTAGTTGGCTAATTTAGTCCTCAAAATTTTGTAACAAGCATCTGTGTTAGCTTGTAGCAAGTGATCGAACCCAGGACCTTCTTTCTGTGAGGCGACAGTGCTAACCACCACACCACAGAAGTTAAAATAGTCCTCCCATATCCTCACTAACAGCCAATCCACCTGCACCTGTTTGGCTCAAGCGAAGAAAATATAACTTTGTTTCTTTTTTTCATTGTTTTGTCCCTTTAGAAAATGGAGATAATTTGGGAGTTCTGCAGCTCCGGCTCAAAGGCGCCGATGCCAAGAACAAAGACTTGCTGAAGGGCCTGAAAGAAAACTTGGCAGTGCTTCGAGCCATCCCCAACGGTGTGTGTGTGTGTGTGTGTGTGTGTGTGTGTGTGTAAAAACGTCTCAAAATTAAACACTGTTTACCAAATTTACACCTAATTAAATAGACTATACTGTTTACTATTCTCTGACACAGTATATGCTGACTAGCACAATATAAAACCTATAAATTTACAGCTTCACATGCTTAAAAAGTTATATATATATAATACAAACATTAAAATGTCTAACTGTGTCACTGATTTCCCTTAATTTAAAAACTGGGGTCTTAAGTCCTCCAACATTGTTAATTTTTTACTATAAAGTTTACGGTAGATCCTTTAATGATACCGTGAAGATGCTAACATTGCTATTTTATCACCACGACATTCTTAATGTTTGCTGTACAGTTGATTCTAAAAGTGTAATCTAATGTAGACTTTACAATTAGTTTTAAAACATTTTAGAGATGATTAAGCTTGCAGCATTTTTAGTTCTCAACTGTAAAGTTTACTCTAAAGCTCTTACTCTAAATGAGCAATGTTAGCAGCTTGGAGTTTTTCATGAAGATTTTTTTTTTTTACATTTTACATTATGTTTTACATTGAATTAAGAATGTCTAGAGAAACTCTATAGTAGATGTCACAGTGAAAATGCTTAAAAATTTTTACAATGAGATCTGTAAGACTCCAGTCCCTTCAGTTTTTCACTGTAAATTTTTGTGTAAAGTTGACGTTTTTAATTTGTTCTTAATTTGTAAAATTTTTCAGATGTGTTTAATTTACTGTTCAGCTTATTGTAAACTCTCTCCTGAAGCTCCCAGGCTGCTAGAATTACTAATCCATTACTCTAAATCTGATTCCAACTTATTCAGGTTTACATTTTCACTGTCAAGTTTACTGTAAAGATGTTTGGAGGTTATTGTTTTTGTAAAATTTCTCTTTAGGTAATTAAGTGTATTAAGCCAATTTGGAAAACTTTACTACTTTCTTTCTCTAAGCTTTTTTCTTCAGTCTGTTAAGATGTTTATTTCCTATCTTCTTATAGTTTTAGTAAATTTTACTGTAACATTTCTGTTAAAAACAAGTCCCCTTTTCTCTCACCTCAGACACAGCGGCTAAGCTCCAGGCCACGAAGGAGAAAGCGGGCAAAGCAAACGACACGGCGCGTGAGGTTCTGGCTCGGCTCAAAGACATGAACCAGAACTTGATGGGTCTGAATCGGAACTACAGCAAACTGAAGGATGACATCGACAAAGCCAACAACCTCATCCAAGACCCTGAGAAAAACAGTATGTCCTTTATTACCTTAAGCTTAGCTAAAAGTCTTGTACGTCTTGTAAATTTAAGCTGCCTAATAGATATTTTGTCCAATCTTTTACAAAAACTGGCCCATCTTTTAAAGGGACCAGGGTTTATGTTCTAATTCGAACAGTGTATGGATTGGACCAGTGTTTTGAAATGAGTTTTGTTCAACATCTCTATCAGGCTGCTTCAGATTTCACTGATGTTTTATAATAATTCAGACGTTTTTATTGACATACTGTAGAACTTCCCTTGATTGCTGTCCTGTCTTCTTTAAATCTTGTGTGATTACAAGTGTCTTGATGTGTCTTACAATCATATTTTTATCCTTTTTCTCCTCCCGCATTTTATATTACAAACATCAACAGCGATAAGTATGTATTCCAGTTTCTATACCTACTTCTACAGCTTCAGCATGTTTCACCCTCCACCATCCACACTGATGCATGCACATCGCTCCAGCTGACTGAGCTGCCCTTTCCTATATTTATTTTTACTTTATTATTTTTCCCCAGCTAATCCAAAACAGCCCTGAAACCCACTAGCCTAATGTGCGCTTTAGCTAAAACTATGTTAATCATGAATACACACTTACCCTGCTTTCTAGTGCTGGTTTTAACACGTCCTTGTCGACTTCCTTAGCTAATTTACCGAACCTGGATATCATTTTACCGGTTAAGGGCTTACGTCATGACATATCGGCTCTAACATAACAAATCGATCCAAACTTTGCCACAAGACATTGCAAGTGACACAGAATTATCTTCAAACTAGCTAAAAGATGTGGGATGCACCTATTTTAGCACTGAAATGAAACTAAATTTGATTAACAAATTGTACTTAAATACAGGCACCGGAACTCTGAAACCGAATAACTCTGACTACTAACTTTTTTTTCTTCTTAAAAGGATCAGAATTCTTTGCTAGTGCAGTTAACATTACTTGATAACCCACAATTTGTAAAATATACCTAAAACAATCTTATAAAATAGTTTCTGTAACTTTTCTATAAAAATATATAAAAACTAATTCGCTAATTGTAGGTCAATTTATTATTTTTTTCAGTTTTTGTCTTTTCACTATAGTGTAAGTTTAAGAAATGATTACATATTTACTTTATTTGAACTAATTTATCATGTAAAATTTCCTTCATGTATCTATTTCTGAAAATGTCCAAACAATCAAAACCTTTGTAAAATAATGTAAAAGTAGTTTTATAAAAAAAAATTCTAGTTGATAATTATAACTTACATATAGTGTATATAGTTTTTAGTCTAACTAAAATAAAATATTCTAACATTGCTTTTTTTATCCCATTAATTGGTTTGACTCCAAATCCCCTCCAACATTCTTAATTTTTTTTTTCTGTTTGGGTGATTCTGTAAGTGCAATCTAGCACAAAGTTTCTGATTAGTTTTACTGTAAACATTTTTAGAGATGATTAAGCTTGCTGAATCTTAAGCTCTCAACTGTAAAGTTTACTGTAAAGCTTTCTGGAGTTTATTAGCTCACAGCATTATTACGTTTTTCACTCTAAAGTTTACTCCAAGTCTCTGGATATTCTTAAAATATGTCAAATCTAGTGTAATATATTTATGTAAGTCTGAATATAACTAACATTAATAATCTCTTACTGTAAAGTTTACAGTTAAATCTATAAGACTCATTTCCTTTCAATATATACATATACAGGTAAAGTTTTTTACTTATACTGTAAACTTTACTATAAAATATTCTTAATAAAAGAAAAATAAGGATATTTTGAACTTAATAGTTTATATTAACAATATTAGCTGCTTATGGATATACTTTTACTGTTACTGTCTCTTATAATATTGTTTCTATTAAAATAAAAAGAAATGTATTATTTTTTCTCTTACAATAAAAAACTTTTAAGTAACTTATTTAAGTTATTACTTATTTAAGTAATAAATGTCAATAATATTAAAATAACTTTCATTAAGTTAAATATTCTACAAATGTATGTGTATAGATGGCATTTACTAAATATTCCTAGTTATATTAAAATAAATGATGGCAAAATTAGCAAATTTTTCAGGGTGAGATTATTTCATTGTTAATTTATTTAACCGGTAAGCTACTAACTTTAATATGAAGTGAAATTACGTTATTCTATTAGGAGATGTTTATCTCTTTATACCATATCTGTCACTGAAATTATAAAATGAGTACTTATAAAGTGACTAAAAATGCCTAGAAATAACTTTGTTGCAGAGAAATGTTAGATATAATGCATGAATTTGGGATGTTTTTGCTTTTGCCCTGTAAATGTAAAAATAAGTGTCATTCATTTTATTTATCGGGATCTAAAAGGTCGGTGAGGGCGTGGTAAATATATGAACACAGGGTTAGGCATATTTCTTTCATCCTGTTCTTTTTTCCCTCCTGCTAAGTGAGCTATTTAAAACATAATGCAGTATCATTTTTCCTCTTAATTCTGTCTGTCCTTGCTTTATTCTCTGCTGTTTAATACAAATTTGTTATTCTTACTGTTGTAAATGTTTGGTAACACATCACTCTTTGCATCTACCTGCCCGTGTGTGTGTGTGTGTGTGTGTGTGTGTGTGTGTGTGTGTGTGTGTGTGTGTGTGTGTGTGTGTGTAAAGTCCATGCAGCCGGTGCCAAAGTGAAGGATCTGGAGGATGAAGCTGAGCGCCTGTTGGAGAAGCTGAAGCCGATTCGGGAGCTGCAGGACAACTTGCGGAAAAACATCTCTCAGATTAAAGAGCTCATTAATCAAGCTCGCAAACAGGCCAACTCCGTGAGTTCTCCACACACACACACACACACACACACACACACACACACACACTTCTGAACTATCAATTTTCATCCCTCTTTTTCACATCTTCTCTTTCTCCACTTTTACTCCTCAGATTACAGGAAACACTTTTTTGCAATGCATGAGCGTTTATTCTAAAACCGAACTGATCATTTCTGATTGAAACGATGATTAATTCACAATTGGAAAATCTAATGTTGATGTTATTTGATTTTTGATTTGATTTATAAAACTTTAAACTTAATGAATTTACAGATTCATTACAGTGAAAAAAAAAAAAAAAAAAAAAAAAAAAAC
>JAQQZR010000012.1:27458627-27473627 GCA_030068235.1 Notoglanidium macrostoma | reverse complement strand
GGAGCACTATGGGCCGGTCACACCAAAAGTGTACAGGAAATGTTGTTATGCTAACTTTAATATGTTAATCAATGGATAATTAAACTAGATCATGCGCCACTCAGCATCATGTTTGGGAATTGAATTTAATTTGAAATGATAACGTGTTGAGCCTTCTAACATTTATTTTTTATTATAATTTTTTTTTTTTCAATAGCAAATCCAGGTAAAGCTCTTCCATGTTTAAAATTTGCTTTAATGCATGTGCAAGATGCCATGCCATAACAACTATAATGCCAGTGTAATGACTTGCAACCATGCGATGGTGTACTTCGCTGTAACTGTAACACACTCTGGCTGATCACTGAGATTTCTCCTGCTCCTAAAGCATATTCAGTATGTCACTAAGTCACACTTTTCAATCTCTGATATTTACAAGCTTCCAATTTCCACTGCTTTTATCTGGCTTAATTGTAAATAATATGTATGATCTATAATAATATGCTTTAGACAGACCATCTGTTATTATGTTTATGTCATTATATTATTAGGTCATTTTATGAAGTTATGATGTAGGAACTTCCTGGAAACTCCTATAACCGAGCCTATTAAAAAAAGTGGGCCCACACGGTTGATTGGGGGTGTGGCCATAATGGGGCTGGATAAATCAGGGGAACAGGAAGTAGATAGGAAGAAAGCAGTGGCCTCTGTGAGAGAACAGGTTCCGTATTACTCTGACATCTCTGTATCTCTGTGTGTGACGTGTCAGGCCTGAGGTGACCCTGAAGAGATATGCCGGATGTATGAAGGACATCGAGGTTTCCCGAACGCCGTACAACATCCTAAGCAGCTTAGACTACACCGGAATCACCAAGGGCTGCAGCATAGAGGTATCCCTTCTGTTCTCTTTCTCTTAAAACTCTCCATGTTTCTTTTTCTGTCTCTGTAAGAACCTGTCTCTCCCATGCTGCAGAACGTCCACACAGTCAGTTTCTCCAGGCCCGGCTTTGTCGAGTTGAGTCCGATGGCGTTTGATGTTAGCTCGGAGATTACGCTGTCCTTCAGCACCAAGAATGAAAACGGCATCATCCTGTACGGCCGAGGCGGAGTGACCACCTTGACCCACCTCACCCAGAGCACACAGAACACACAGAACATCCAGTACCAGAACCCTTTCCAGAAACCAGGCCGCAAACGCAGGCAGACCGGAGAGGTGAGGGAGTCCCTGGGGACAAAGCGATAAAGACACTTAGAAAAATATAAACACACAGAAAATTTGGACTGCTATGTAGACCAAGTGGAAAAACAGATATGAATAGATGTGGCGAGAGAGAGAAAGAGAGAGAGAGAGAAAGAGTGACAGGTATAGGAAGTGAGAGAAATGCATCCAAACAACCAGACCAAAACTGGAAAGACAAAAAAAGAATTAGAGTTGGGAGAAGATGATTGGTCGAGCACTGAAGAGCGGGAGAAAAAAAGTTCTAGTTAGAAAGACAGGACAAGAGAAAGAGATAGGCAGACAGACAGGAATACCAAATCAGACAAGGATCGAGAGGAATTGATAGAAAGATTGATGGAGAGAAAGGAAAAAAAGAGGGCTGGAGAGAGGGAGAGGAGGAAGATGAGTGTCTGCGGTCCTCGGTTCACCATAACAGTGATGAAGCCAGAGGGTTAGCGGTGTGTCTCACATGCCATAAAGGAGATTGATGACTCACCTGTGTGTGTGTGTGTGTGTGTGTGTGTGTGTGTGTACGTGTGTGTGTGTGTGTGTGTGTGTGATTGCTCCTGGCCGATATAAAACAAAACACACTCTCTCAAGACCAGCAGCACAAGGATCGGTTTAATTAAAATATGACAGCCTACGTCTCTTTCTCTAATCCCTCTCTCTCTTTCTTTATCTCTCTCCCTCTTTCTCTCTCTCTCTGTTTCTTTCGCTCTATCTCGAGGGCATCACATCAATTACGTGGTGCAGGTCGTAGCTTTAACCTGCTCTTCCTCCCTCACTCCCTCCTAACACCCTCCTTCGCTGCCTCCGTGCGTCCCTCGCTCGTAAAAATAGATTTATTCTGCGCCTCATTGATGGATGGGGTCCAATTTGCACCGGCTCCTCATGGGACAGCGTCCAAGAGCGTCCCCTTTTTGAAAATCATTATGGGCCCTAAATGAAGTGGACGCAGCCGGGGGTTGTATCCTGCTTCCCTTTTTTATTTTCTCCCCCTTTTTTTTTCTTCCTTGCTTATTCCTGCCACGAGGGCTTTCGAGAATGAAACCATGCTTGTGCATGCCCTGCTGTAATTCTGTATCTACTCAAAGAGTTTGTGTGTTTGTGCTCTATCTTCTTGGAAGGCACATACTGCTTCATAAGAGCTTTAATGGTCAGCCAGGTCAGTCCACCATGCAATGTTTGTTCCTCCTTATGTTACGTCAGATTAGATCTTTAAATAGTTGTGGTGAATGTTATGTTTTCTGAAAGTCACAAAAAGCACAACAGTTACACAATGTGATGGTAAGACAGGCAGGACACGACCATGAGGCACACAATCAAGTTAAAGGATGAAAGAGAGCTTTATTTATGTGCAGGGAAGCGATTGTGAAAAGAAAGGGGAGGGTAGAACAATGTTGCTCAGTGATGGGCATTTCATAAAGACTGTGTTTCAGGTGCTGCCGTGGCTTTGTTTATTGAGTCACATTTGATGTCTTTTACCTTTTCCCAATAACAAGAAGGGAAGGTTCCACCAGCCATTATTGCTTGGCCTCACTTTAGCTACCACAGCTTGAGGTTGTCCAGTAAGTGCTGGAAACCTAAAGCAACCATATCAAGTCCAAAAGGCAAAGCCTGTTACTCCCAGAGCCTGCTGCATTGGGCCAGAACTTTAGCAAGATTACTAGTATCATTTTGATCATTGGCAAGCATTAGGAGTCTGTCCATCAGGGGAATGGGGTAGGTGTGAAAATCTGACATCTCATTGGGCGTCTGGAGGTCATAAAGTCCTGTCTGGCTTCAGCGGCATCACGATGGTGCTGGACCAGAGGATGTTGTATGGTGTACCATTTTCTGTTTCTCAGTCTTTAAGGCCTGACATTATGTTTTCAGAAAGGCTTGCGAAAGGCCTGATGACTCCCAGTGGCATGCAGATGTTGTGTTGGATCTTGTATAACCGGGCAAGAGTGAACCATTTGCTGTAAAGTTCCTCCAACTCTAGTTGTTCTAGGCCCAGTTCAACCCTTTTGTGCGGAGGTGGAACAGGGTTCTTGCCATGTCATCAAGACCGGGGCCAGGGTTCCTCCGAACCTGTTGTAAACCTAGTCCTTGAGGTTCTAAGCTTCCTCATTACAACAATGAGTGATGCAGGACCAGGTCTGGTGTACTGTCTGGTTAATGATCCAGTCCATATGTCTGGCTGTGTAGAAGGTATCTCTCTGTGAGAATGTGTAGCTCTGTCAGCTGCATTTTGCTGATTCTTGGCTGACTGTTGCTTACATGGCCATATAGCTGATTCTAGCTGCTTGTCTTTCTGACTCTCTGTCTGGCTATCTTTCTATCTGCCTCTTTGTCTTTCTGGCTGACTGTCTACGTCTGGCTGTTTGTCTGACTGCCTGGCTATTTGACTGTTTGATTGGCGATCTCTCTGTATGATTGGTTCTCTTATTGTCTGTCTTCTAACTATCTGTCTGTCTGACTTCTGTGTAGAATAAGTCTCTCTTTTACCCTGTCTGTCTGTCTGTAGCCATATGTGTCGGTGCAGTTGAATAAGGGGGTACTGGAGGTGCTGGTGTTCAGTGGCAATAGGAACCCTCGCCGCACCATCAGAAAACCTGATGGAGGGATTTTACATGACGGACTCGAGCACTCACTGCGCATCCGCCGGCACTCAGGAGGGTGAGAGAATCATTCGATCACCTCGTAGTCATCTTTCTCTCTTTCTATTTCTGACTCCATCTCTACTTGTCACTGTCACTTTTCTCACCTTCTTTCTTTCTACATCTCTCTTTAACAACCTGTTGGTTGCTCTCTCTCTCTCTCTCTTTTCAATCTCTCACACATTTTCTCTATTTCATGCTTCAGCTTTCTTTCTTTCTTTCTTTCTTTCTTCTTTTTCGCAATAATGATTGGACATTGTCAATGTGTGTGTGTGTGTGTGTGCGGATTAGCTCATTCTCAGTGCAGGTGGATGAAGAGGAGAGACTGGAGCAGGCGTTACCCAACGATCAGCCAATTGCTATCCAGAGACTGTTTGTGGGCGGAGTCCCGGCAGACATGGCAGGTGGCCTGCAGAGACCTGGCCTACCGTTCGAGGGCTGCATCTGGAACCTTCTGATCAACACAATGTACGTCACACCTACATCTTCACACACATACTTATTCCTCCCATCAGTGAGCATTTGCTATAACAAACATCTTGAACCCATATATTTCATATATTTCTCAGGTAAAACTTCCCATTTCCATACCGTCCCATTTTATCCATAACAGTGTATCGTACAATGTGGAAAACCACATCAGCAAGTCTGTTTGCGACACCGAACAACTCCACAAAGCCAAACTGGTGGCCATTAATTAGCTGTATAACTCCAGAAGAGAAATAACGAAACAAGTGTCAAGAAATTCATTTTTGGTTCGAATTATGTGGGCTTTTTAAATATTTTTTTTTGTAAATCAGAGCATGTGCTCCCCCTACTGGACATCCAGCATCACATCAGCTGAAGGATGAGAAAAAGCCCTGAAAGCATTTTTACAGCTGTAATAAACTAATCGAGCTGTGTATCAGGGTCGATAATAACATGCTGTAAATCCGACGAGCTGCGTTAGCCATTACTGCCGTACAGAAGTACAAGGTGCAATGCTTTGTGTATGTGTGTGTGTGTATGTGTGTGTGTTTTCGTGGTTTAAAATGAGACTCTCGTATGGCCTGTGGCGCTGTTTTGAGGTGCAGTCATATAAATGAATCGCCGGGTTTTTCTTTCGCTAATGACGAGTATGAATCTCTGTCAAAAAGCCCTTGACCTCAGTGGCAGAGCATTAAACGAGTGTGTCCTTGCTCATAACCGTGGCCATTATTCACTAGTCACTCTGGTGTGTGGGTGTATGTGTGTGGGTGTGTGCATGTGCGTATGTGCAGCAAAATTCAACCCCAAATCCGTCCCATGATACGTTGCTATATATGATATGATAGCAGTCAACCACAAAAAAGTCATTCTCAATTCAAGCCACTTTCAAGAGAATTATCTGATAATTAGCTGCTAGTTCTCATTAACAAGTTCATGCAAAACAATACCGAGCTATCCTTGCCTATTCTGTATCCTCTGTTAGCGATTCGGTTAATTAGCAGTTTGCTTATGTGATTAGCTAGCTAATAAGTAACAAGCTATCACCTCCTTTTTTGTTGCTAGGTAATCGTCAGCTAGCTATTTGGTTAATTAGAATGTGTGATCAGAGCGCTATGCAGATCTGAGCTAAATCCTGACAGAGGGCACATGGACGCTAAACTCATCAGACCTGTCGATGGTGATCCACGTTATAGATTGTGTAGCCCATTTGAATGCTAATCGGCCTAAACGTTCTAAATTTAACAACACAAAATCCCGTCGTTTGAATTGTTAAACTCTTCTCGCATCGTGACTGTGATGATGTCATATTATATAGATTCGTTTTCACAGCGCTACATTTAAGAGACTTCTTCAGCACGGGAGCTTTGTGTCAGTTTGTGATGTCGCAAGATGAAAGGAGCACGTCTGCACACGTTAGCTAGCGGTTAGCTACACGATTTGAGATGGCAGGAGGATGTGCTCCATTTGCATACTCATACTACTGGGATTTTTATTAGCGGAAATAAAGAAGTTACTATTCTGTGTCTAATTCTGCAAATCTGTCAATCAAATGCAGCCCCATGGACTTCTCACAACCGGTGGCCTTTGAGAACGCAGAGATTGGGCGGTGTTCGGATGTAGCCCCGCCCCCTCCACCTCCAGCTCCAGAAGAAGAAGAGGAGGAAGAAGAGGAGGAGGAAGTGACCCCACCCGTATTACCAATTACAGTGAGGCCACCGCCTCCACCTTCCACTGTACGTCCTGACTGAGGCATTGTGGGTAAAATAAGTGGTGGTGGCCAGTGGGTTGGAGAACAGCTGCTGAGAGTAGAAGTGCGTGCGTGCGTGTGTGTGTGTGTGTGTGTGTGTGTCGGGATGGCTATAAAAATGGAGCACTTTTCCAGGCCATTAGCCTCAAAGATGGGGTGACGACAGGAGTTATATATCGAGACGGATAGTGAGACAGAAGTGGAGTGAGATGGATGGAGAGAGAAAGAGAGTAACAGCTAAGCTATGCTACCTCTTCACCTTTTCCTCCTCTCAACCTGACGCTAACAGTGCCAACGCTAATGCTGATTGTGCTTCTCTTGCTGCCTCATTTAGCAGGTTTATCACCTTAAACAATAGCTTTTCCCACGAGCAACTCCCTGTTCACGACAGCCACTCCCAATCAGCCACTCTGATCTCTTCATGAGAGTTTTACATAGTCATTTGGCCACCATATTGTTTTTTTCCCCCCGTGTTGTAAAATGTATCATTGCCTAGCGAGAGAAGGTTCTCTGCCACATTAAGCAAGCTTCTTGAGCTTGGCAGATTCTTGGCAGATATTATTTAGTGTAACTTGATGAATTATCAGGTAGGAAAGTTAGCTAGCCAAATTTCTTTTGCTCCATTAGCTTTTTACATAAGCTCTCACGTCTAGCCTTAAAAAGTAATTAACTAATTTACCTAGGAGATAAATTCTCCAATTTGTGCTGCAAGCATCATCTGTCTAAAAATCATTTACTAAGTTAGATAGCAAACATTAACTTGCTAAGTTAGTTCGTTATGTCTCTTGTCTAGCATTAATTGGAAAATCATCTAGGTTATTTTCTTCACAAATGCTAACTAACCAGATAACCCGTGATCTAATGTAACTTGATGGAGCATTAGCAAGGAAAGCTAGCTAGCAATAATTTCCGCACAAACGTTAGCTTGCTATGTCATGCTAGTTACGTTAGAGTTCTTGCTTAGTGGAAATCCGTCGCTAAGTTTTTAGCAGGAAGCATTTTCTGGCTGGGTTAGCTTTTTATTTCGGCATCATAGCATCCCTTGCTTTATTTCATGCTACGCAGTCATGTCCAAAGGTTTGATCCGGAGCTAACTTTTATTTCATCAGTTATTAAAGACAGTTTGGACTGATAATATTTATTACAATCTAAAAATTGTAGGATCTCTTTTGAGCTTAAGTTAGGTGATTGACCAGTCAAAGCTAGGGGTTAGGGATAATTATGGCGCTTGCTAGCAAACACATAATGCATTAACGCTTTAATAATGACTGATGAAATTTAAATGAACGGACGAAGGCCTTTGAACCTGACCGTATAGGGAACTGCTGCATGATGTTGCTTTACCCTTTCACACCCTGCTGCTCCTAGGCCACGCCTCCTGCTGATGTCATCACCGTTCCTGCCCTGCCTGTTGATGTCCATCAACCAGCGGTACTGCTACGCTAACACATGCACTAACATTACATGCACCCAGAAATATTTTAACCAGAACTGTTTAAGTATCACAAAATGTTAATGCCTTATTTATTGTCCTATTATGTCACGTTAGCAGATAAATTGTAAATTCAGTCTTTTTTTTTTCTCAGTAATTAAATTCCTTCATCTAGAAAACTGCAATGTGTCCCACAGCAGTGATAAAGTTATGTAGTGTACTCTTCCGCCATCTACAGGCAAACTGCAGCACAGCACCTATAATCCATGTGTGTTACAGAGGCACACACGTGTTCAACTTTTCACATGAATATTTCACACTTATCTGACTGACTTACAGTTTATAATTTGAATGACATTCTGTTCATCCAATCACGCAGTCCTGTTCAGAGGAGGCGGAGCCTGAAGTGCTGGAACTAGCGAAGCAGTTTGGTCTCTCCAGGAACAGCCACATGGCTTTTGAGTTCGATGACAGGAAGGTGAAGAACAGGTGAACACAAATCATCATCATCATCATGGAAAATACATTTCTGGCATCCTAATGGGTTCTTTGGTTCGTCCGTCGGGGGGAACCTTTAAGGGTACTTCTCAGAACCATAAAAAAGGGCTTCCTTTTAAGACAGGATCCTTTTTAAAACGGAATGATTTTAGGAAGTTGAGAATCTTTTGTTAATGAAGTCCTGGCATGGTTATAAATGATTATAATTATAAATTATAAGAGCGAATCATATTCCAGTATGCAAATGTCTTCTCATTTGCATATTCCTCGCATACCGATTTCTACGACGAAGTGCGTCTTTTCACCTGTTCAAGTTATAATTCAATATAAAAACTATTGCAGTGTTTGGAAATTGTAATAAACTCCAAACCATATCGCCATGGCAACCTGTAGCAGTACATTCAGCTGTTTAGCCATGAATGTGTTTGTGTGCGTTTAAGCCTGATCATCGAGTTTGATCTGAGGACGGAGGCCGATTCGGGTTTGGTGTTTTACATGGCCAGAATAAACCACGCCGACTTCGCGACGGTGCAGGTGAAGGAGGGAATGGCTCACCTGAGCTACGACCTCGGCAGCGGAAACACGTCCGTCAGCGTCCCACGCATCATCAACGACGGACACTGGCACAAGGTTCGGTTTTAGAATAAAATGTTTAACTTGAACTATTCTTCATTTTTGGGTCTGTTAGGATTTGCAACTTTTTTTGTGTGTAACTAAAACTATTTTTGCATATAAATGAGGTCTTGGAGATTTTAGACTTAAATGTTACATATAATGCAATATAAAACTATATATATTTTCAATCAAATTATAAATAAAGGTTATTTTATATATTTATACGCAAAATTGCTATGATGCATGTATTTAAATATCATTTCTAATATGTAGTGTACATATATACAGTAGGTCACCGATTGTTTATCTTTTATAGCTCATAATACAAATTTAGAATTTACTGCCTTTTATTATAAAAAAATTATATAAATAAGAAATTATGTTTAAACAATCCACCATGCTAAACTAGTGGCTAGTCGCGTCCATTGTTTATTAGCTACGTTCATTAGCCAACATTATCCTCGAATTCAAAACTAAAGAAGCAGCAAACTTCACACACTGACCATGTCCCAGCTGATATACAGCACATTTAGTGTGTGTGTGTGTGTGTGTGTGTGTGTGTGTGTGTGTGTGTGTAGATTAAAGTGCGCAGGGATAAACAGAGAGGCATCCTGACGGTTGACGGCCGTTACATTAAACACACCGTAAGCCCGAAGAAAGCCGACATCCTGGACGTGGTGGGGAAGCTGTACGTCGGGGGTCTTCCTCTGAACTACACCACCAAGCGCATAGGACCGGTACTGCACACACACACACACACACACACACACACATACACACATACACACACCACTAAATATTTTTGCTAAATTTCAATAAATGTCAATAAATTGCAGAGAATAGAGCTATTTTATGAATACAGAACACAACATTTTTCTATGCATCAAATCATCCTTATAATTACCTATAAATAAATGAATTAATTACTGACATCCTGGCATTGCTGTGCGGTGCTGTGTGTGTGTGTGTGTGTGTGTGTGTGTGCGCGCGTAGGTGGTGTACAGCATTAACGGCTGCATCAGAAACTTCCGGATGACGAACGGCCCGCAGGACCTGGAGAATCCCGGCTCCAGCTACCGCGTCGGCACGTGTTTCACCAAAACGCAGAGCGGCTCGTACTTCAGCGGCACAGGATACGCTAAAGCAGGTGAGTGTTCCAAATCACGCACTGCACTACTGAAGAGTGTAAGTAAGAAAAGGACATGTTCTTTTAAAGCCACAGCCGCATCTCAAACCACAATAATGTTTTACAGTGAGCACCTACAGAGTCGGGAACGACGTGACAGTGGAGCTGGAGTTCCGCACCAGCAGCAGCACCGGAGTTCTGTTCGGAATCAGCAGCCAGATAATGGACGGACTCGGCATCGAACTTGTCAATGGCAGGGTGAGAGACAGAGAGAGACAGAGAGAGACAGAGACAGAGAGAGACAGAGAGAGAGAGAGAAAGAGAGAGAAAGAGAGAGACAGAGAGAGACAGAGAGAGACAGAGAGACAGATAGAGACAGAGAGACAGATAGAGACAGAGAGAGAGAGAGAAAGAGAGAGAGAGAGAAAGAGAGAGAAAGAGAGAGACAGAGAGAGACAGAGAGAGACAGAGAGAGAGAGAGAAAGAGAGAGACAGAGAGAGACAGAGACAGAGAGAGACAGACAGAGACAGAGAGAGACAGAGTGAGAGAGAGACAGAGACAGAGAGAGAGAGAGACAGACAGAGACAGAGAGAGACAGACAGAGACAGAGAGAGAGAGAGACAGAGAGAGACAGACAGAGACAGAGAGAGAGAGAGACAGAGAGAGGAATGAGGGAATAAAAGCTGTTAAAGAAAGATGGAAGAGAGACACTAAGAAAGACAAACTGAGAGAGCGATGACAGGAAAGAGGGAATGGGAAAGAAAATTGTGAAAGAGATGTAGTTAAAGAAAGAAGAATCAAAAGAAGATAGAAATAAAGGAAAAAGAGGAAGGGATGAAAGATGAAACGAAGGAAAAAAGAAGAAGGGAGAGTGGAGTAAGAAGGGAAAAAAGACTGAAAGTAAGAGCAAGAGTTAATTGTGTTCTCTCCATCTTTCTCTCTCTCCAGATCCGCTTCCACGCTGATAACGGTGTGGGGCGTTTCACGGCCATCTCCCAGGGGGCGGAGCTTTGTGACGGACAGTGGCATTCCATCACCGCCCACAAACTGAAGCACCGCCTCGAGCTGATTGTGGACGGCAAAAAATCGGAAGCAGCCAGTCCAGATGCTAGCTCGCCCTCCGCTGACACCAATGACCCTGTCTACGTGGGCGGATACCCTGGTGCGTCAGTCAAACCATCGCCATGGTGATAGAATGTTAAAATAGAGTGATGAGAAGCATTGATTTTATAATTATTACAGTGGATTGCTGTAATCATGCAGATTACGTACGCAGATTAAAGGAGGCGAGTTTCCAATCGTATTGAAATCAAAGGTGTAAACATGCAGCCAATGGCTAATACAAAACCAATCGTACTGATTAGTCTGAGACGCTGCAAAGATGCTAAACATCAGGTGAGTGAGGCAGGACACATGCGCTTGACATGTGTATTTTAATGGATAATCTAAGAGTAGTAGTCATGGGCCATTTCATGGGTCAATACACAGTAAGGCAGCAACAAACTTTAATAATCCATAAAAACAATTCCGCGGAACTAGTGAGAGTCGGAACGAGGCGAGAAGAAAGCCAAGGCACCTGGAAAGATAAAACGGCTCAGACTTAAGGAACTATCACGTATGCTAAAACTGTGCGGAAATACTGAGAGACAAACTAGTCAAGAAACTAACACGAAACAGGTGGACACAGTCGGATAACAAACCATAGGGAGCTTGTTGCCATGGGAACCAGACGGAACCTGCGACAATAATCACGGTTTAAATTTGCCAGTTTCGACAAATTTAATTCACAATCTTTGTTCCCAAAGTGACTTTCAGGCTGCTGATGAATCAACTTATTTGCATTTTACACTTTTAGATACATATTAAGACAAAAACACAAAACAGACGTGTGATTTATTGATTTTATGAGGAAATAAATAATATTTCTAATATTCTCATTCTAATTTTCTATTTCTCTTCCTCGCGTGTGTGTGTGTGTGTGTGTGTGTGTGTGTGTGTGTGTGTGTGTGTTACAGAGGGCCTGAAGCACTTTGGTCTGACCATCAATACTCCCTTTAAAGGCTGCATGAGGAACATAAAGCTCATTAAAGGAGGAAAAGTTCTGGAGGTTCAGCTCAACAAAGCACTGGAGATCAAAGGGGTTCAGCCTCTCACCTGTCCTGCCGCCTAGACACACACACACACACACACACACACACACACACACACACACACACACACACACACACACACACACACACACACTTCTCTTATCTAACCACTTGTCATCAGAAAGTGATTCAGCTCTGAAGAAACACCAAAGAAACCTTTTATGCCGTAAAAGCCAATGACCCTAAACCTCATTAGCCAAATATGCAACAAACACTGTTTTTTCTTTCCATCTCAGCTGCCAAAGAAAACAGAAACCGACAGATTTATTCTCCATTTTTCTGGCCGGATCGTTGCTTTTCTGCAATACCACACTCCACGTCGCAGTGATCTTTCAATTAACGCATGGCTCATAAATAGCTAATGTGGCTAATGAATGCAACCCTGTGCTAATTCACCGATTATTATTAGCAGCGGTAATTTTAGACAAGGTTTGTGTAGCTATAGACACAACTTTGTTAAGCATCATTTCAGGGAATTTGTACTTTACCTGACTTTAAATAAAAATGACTGTTTGTGCTTTTACGTCTCATTTCATTCATACTTTT
This sequence comes from Notoglanidium macrostoma, assembly GCA_030068235.1. Classification (NCBI taxonomy): domain Eukaryota; kingdom Metazoa; phylum Chordata; class Actinopteri; order Siluriformes; family Auchenoglanididae; genus Notoglanidium; species Notoglanidium macrostoma. Next base: position 27,461,204 of record JAQQZR010000012.1, on the reverse strand, counting down.
TAAGATCATGAGACAAATGTTTTTTTCTTCTTCTTTTTCTTCACTCTGTCATGTTTCTGTGCATTTTAACATCATTTATCAGCTATATTTAAACCACCCAACCAATTATTTAATAATTAAAATGAGAATAATGCAGTGGGATTTTTGTTTGATTTCTAATTAATAAAGTCCTGAGGAAAAGTACAAGCATTAGCCCCACCCCAAATCACCTTAACTCCGCCCCCACACCTGACCAGCATTACCTTTTCCTATAAATTCATGCGTGTGACTCAGGATACAATTGCTGGACAGTATGTTTAAGTTTCAAATTCTATTAGAGATAATCATTCATTTTAAGCTACAACTCCTGCTCTTTCAATTATTCAGAGTTAAATTTGAGCTTTATAAAATACTTTAGTGCTCTGGTTTTAAACATTTGGTTTTATTCAGGTTTTAATTATTTAACATTTACACACTGCAAGATTTAAGTGTCTTTCATTCACGTTTTAATGGCCATACAAGCTTTTTTTTTTTTTTTTTTTTAAATAATAGTAAACTCTTTCTTGCATTTACTCAATCAGGTATTAAAGGAATCGAATCATCGAGTGAATCGAATCAGTAAAATGAATCATTCTGCTGTGTGGATGATTAGAAGAGCAGCGTTAACGGATTAATATAACGGCGAAATACAGCTCATTTCTCCACATAGCGACTGATGTCACTATGAAAGTGTACATATTTACTGAATAATTCCAAAATCCAAAGTTTTAGCATTTTAATTTGGATATTTTCACTCAAACAACTCCACTAAACACAAATCTTCTCAGTCGCTTCCCGCGGTGTCACACTAAAAGCAGTCCGGACTGCAACACGTCCCTGCTAAGTGCAATTACAATTATGTGGAAGCCTTTTACTGGCGTGTTAACTTGTATGATTTTTAATAAAAATTTAAATCTAAACTAGCAATTGCTGATCTCTCCCAATCCTTAGTGATGGATGTGGACAGGATTTGTGTGTTACATGCCAATTTGTATTCACAATACTTGGAGAAATAATATTATTACTAACAGTACAAGTCTCTGTTTACCACTAAGTTTTCCACACATATATGAAGATTTATTTGTTATTTAGAGGTCAATCAATGAATAAATGATATTATTCGAGCATATACAGTCATAATACCTTTTACACAAAAAAATATTTGACACTTCATTAATGAAATAGTCAATCTTTTGTGTCAATTCAAATCTTTTACTCTTTTTGCCCACAAAAACAAGGGAGTGGAGTTTTCAGACTTTCAGTTAAGGTTGGAGAGTTTAATCCTCCTGCGCAAAAAAGTTCACCATATTTTTGAGTGATTGCACAAACTAGTGTATTCTGGTCATACTAGTATACACCACTTAAACAGCAGAGCAACCATTATATCACACATCCCTAATACTGGCCATAAAACAACACACACTCATTATTTTGGATCACATAACCTCACAGTTAGTCCTGGTTTATCCAAAACAGACCTGTAGAGTCCGAACCCAGCGTATAGAGGCTGAGTGAATGTGGTGTGGACTCTGTGGAGGAGCTTCATCGTGTCAGAGACGCTGTAGAAGGACAGAGTTCCTGCACTGTGATCCACATACACTCCTATTCTGGAGGATGATGGAAATCTGAGATCAGTCTTAATGTTGTTGTGATAGAAAGAGAGAGAAGAAGAAGAACACCGCAGACGCCAGGACTGATCGTTGAGTCCAAACCTACATTAATTTCCCTGTCCTTTCCTGCTGATCCATTTATATGATAATGAGATGGACACACCACCCCATTCAGTCCAATTCACCTCCCAGTAACAGCGTCCACACACACTCTCCTTACACAACACCTGAGGACAGGAGTCAAATCTCTCTGGATGATCAGAGTACTGCTGCTCGCTCTTACTGCATCTCACCGCTCTGTTCTTCTCAGACAGAATGAGGTTACGATGTGCCGTGTTGGGATCCAGAGTCAGATAACAGAAATCTGAAATAAAAGCGAATAAAAGAGACATGTTGGGTTTAGTTCAGAATATATTTATGCGACGCGTGAGACAGCTGTCTGTACAGATAGTTTAAAAGGGAAATAAAATCACTGAAGGAGAAATATCCCAGAATGAACTCATTTTAGAGGTACATTTCAGAAACTCTTCTCTGTTCGTAGGCTCTGAGTGTGAAAGGACCTGAACTGTGGAGACAGAAATGAAACCCATAAAATCAGATGTTTGTTTGTTTGTTTGTTTATTTATTTGTGTAGCTGAGAAATATGTGTAGATCACATGCCAGACTTCAGTCTTGAAGCACCAGTGTGTTCTCAGCTCTAACACGAACTCATTCACATTAGCAGTTCATCATCATGACTCAAACCAGGCGAGTGTTAAATACTATAAACTGCAGAGCTTTGGTTCGCAGGAACAAAGTCTATCACCTCAACATTGTTCTGTTACAAAGTGAGTACTGACTTTCCTCACTCCAGCAGGAACAGCTCCTCTTAGCATGTGGAGGGATTTTGTTGAATTCCTCCTCACAGAATTCCTCCAGTCTCTTCTTCAGATCTGAGAGAGAATTCCTC
>JAQQZR010000012.1:27431345-27443130 GCA_030068235.1 Notoglanidium macrostoma | reverse complement strand
TGAGGAGATGACTTGTAGGATCTCATTTGTAGCTAGATTGGAAAACTGTGCCAGTGAGGTGGAACCCTTAGTGTGACGTGAAGGAGTTGGGATGGGAGTGAATGTCTTGCAGATTTGTTGAATCTTCCCATCGAAAAAGTTGGTAAAGTCTTCAGCAGTTAGGGAGGATGAAGAAAAGATGTTGTGGAGTTTGCGCTGAGTTTGTGCAGAGATTTCCAGCTTTTCCTTATTGAAGGAGGGGCGGGACGGCTGAAAACCAGGTCCGGGGCATTTCATCCTTTGTGTGTTGGAGAGCAGTTGTTGAAAATCAGAGAGAAGGAATAGAGAAGAGGGAGAAGGCAAGAGGACTGGAGCTTGTCTTATGGGGAGGTTGAAGTCTCCAAGGAGAGTGAGAGGGGTGTTCTCAGTAGGGAAATGACTGAGGAGAATGTCCATTTCTTCAAGAAAGTTTCCTAGGGGTCCAGGAGGGCGGTAGGTAACAATGAGGAGAAGGTTGATTGGAGAGGAAATTGCAACAGCATGGAACTCAAAGGATGTGATGTTGAGATGAGACAGAGAGAGAGAGAAGTGTAAAGCACCAACTTCGAGAAAGCAGCAGACCTGTACCGCCACCCCTTCCAGTTTCTCGTGGATTATGTGTCAAGAGAGTCAAGAGAGTGATGGGAAGCAAGGGCTGAGATGAAATCAGCTTTCTTTACAGCAGACTGGCAGTTCCAGAGGCCACCCATCACCCCTATTGGAGACTGGGAAAACAGAGGAGGGTAGATAAGGTTACCTGTAGTATGGCTTCTGGATGGGGGATGAGATCTTCTGGTTCTGAGAGATGTGAGGACAGAGATGGGTTTGAGGCACATGTCAGGAGTTAAATCATTAAGTTTAGGTTTAGATTATTAAGTAATCATTAATCATTTAATCAAATGTATGCAAATGCATATCTACTGTCTGTGAAAATAGTGACAAATTGGTTAGCAGATCATTTACGTGCTTCAATTAGAGCGCGAAACTCCGCAGCTTGTGCTGACAAGTGAGATGGGAGGGCTTCAGCTTTTACCACCTCGTGATCCGAAAGCATATCCTACTCTGTTCTTACCCGTGTCTGCATCCCTGGATGCCTATTCATCTACATAAACCACTAGGTCAGGGTTTTGCAGGTTCTTGTCCTGTAAATCAATTCTGGGAGAACACAATTGGTTAGGCAATGCAACACAATCGTGAGGCTCACCATCATGTTCTGTGGGAAGCAAAGTAGCAGGGTTAAGCACCATGCAGCGTTTCTCTGTGATGTTAGGCATGTTAAGCAGGACTGTGTTATACTTCAACCACCTCTGTGTTGATAAATGGGATGTTTTCTGTTCTAGCAGGAGCAGAGAGACAGCATGAGGGACCAGGAGAGTAAGATCCGAATAACCTACTATGTCTCGTTAGGCTACCACAGCCTTCTCCGCTGCTGCTACTTCTCTCAAACAAAGGGGAAGGCCAGATGCAACAGGGTCCTATTTACCTGAGAAAAAGGCCACTGGTCTCAGCTTGTCTCCATGTTTCTGCAACAACACAGAAGTCATACAGCCATTCTTTTCATCAACAGTCTGTACAAACGGTTTCTGTGGATCAGGCAAGCCTAAGGTTGGAGTAGTTTGTAATGCCTGTTTCAAGTCTGTAAACCCCTGTTCAGCTTCTGCTGTCCATTGCACTTGTGAGGAGGCTGTGAGCCATGATGTATGCGCTATCTCACGCAGGGGTGCCTCCAGTTCTGAATAATTTGGAATAAAGTCCCTGCAGTATGAACACATTCCCATGAAAGAGAGAACTTGTTTTTTTGTAACTGGTTTGGGAATTTTCTGAATTGCTGAAGTCCTGTCTGCAGAAAGTCTGTCACCCTCACTTGTAATATCATGTCCTAGGAAGTGTACTTTCTGTTTTACAAACTTCAACTAGGCTAGCCTTGTGGCCCGCTTGCAACAGTGCCACTGTATCATTTTCACTCTGCTCTTTTGTTGGGGACCAGATCAAAAGGTCGTCTACTATTGCAAGAGGGAGGAGCCTGGAGAGAGAACAAGTGAGGCTAGGCTATCTTTCAGTTGCTGGTTGTATATTGCAGTACCCTTGGCAAAGACGTGTGAAAGTGTAAGGCTTACCATCAAATTGAAATTCAAACCAGTACTGGCTGTCCTTATGAACAGGGACGTTAAAGAACGCATTGGCTAGGTCAGTCACTGAAAACCACTCACTGTTTGGGGGTATCTGACCAAAGATCGTGTATGGGTTAAGAACCTCAGATACTCGCGGTTTTACAGTCGCATTTACAGCTTGCAGATCTTGCACAAAATGCCATTCATTAGGCTGTGGGGGTTTTCTGATTTTTTTACAGGACAAATAGGCGTATCCACTTGTGAATCCAGGCAAGGAACAATTAGTCCTTCCTTAAATAAAGAATCAAACACAGGCCTCAGGTTTAAGTGGATATTGTGATTTTTTTAGACGTAAAATCAGATTTGGGGGTGATCACCACTGGTTCAACACCTCTAACTAGTCCTACGTCATGTTTACCTTTAGCCCATACCTCCTCTGGAACGTCTTTCAGTCTTGGATGAATTTGGGTTGGAGTGCACTCTCCTGTAAGACAAGGAAACAAAAATCCTTTCCTGTGCACAACATAAACACACATGGTTGGAGTCTGTTTAAAGACACCTAGTTTTGCATTGTGAAAAACTGAGGGGTCCTCAGTGGGTAGCTACCCCTGTGTTTCAAGGGTGCAATCTCGGACCCACTTCCCCATGTCTTTCCAGTCTGGCTTGGCCAGAGAGACATGAGGCTTTATGTATACAACATCAAAGAACTCTCTTTGGCAACATCCTAGTAAAGGGTACCTCTCCAAGGGCTTCCCCAATTTCTTTCCCTCGCCTTAATGCAATTGTCGGGACATTCTGATAATTTCACCTGATATGCGTTGTAATTTTTTGACCAATACGTTTTCAAAACCACGCGTTCTCTGTTCGAGGTGTCTTTAAACCAAGCTTTCTCAAACGACTCCTCTCACCCCTGGTGTACATGTACAGTACAGTGTAAATCCTCTTCCAACATGTATTCAGTTCCCTGAGGTTCTGTGGTGAGCTGTTTGAACTAAGTGTGATGTAATTTGCATTAGCTGATCAGGGCAAATCTTCCATTAATACACGTAGAGGGGCGACTCTGGGCTGTATTTAACACAATGAGGCTCGCCAAGGCTTAAAATTAGGTAGGATGAAGTAAGTGTCAAATGCAATTTACACATGAGATGTCTGCCCAACAAGTTAACTGGGCAGGAGGACGAGATTAGAAAGGAATATGTTCTTTGCATACCAATTTCACTCATACATGTTAGGCTTTCTGAAAATTTTTCTACTGTTGACACCTATGGTGCACAGAGTCTTTGGTGTTAATACTGGTGTTGTTTTTATCACCCCTGCTGTATAACTGAATGTGTTGCTCTTGAGTCAACTAGAAATTTTAATCTTTCTCCATTAATCATTAAAGGTATACATGGAAGTTGTTGAAAAGGAGTTTGAGCATATTTAAGGAATGAGTGGAGTATGGGTGGGTTATCCTCTCTATCCGTACCTTCAAAGTTACATTGTCTATCGGGCCTTTGGCTTGTGTGTTCCTGTCTAATGTTGTCTTGTGTTTGTACATGGTTGTTATACTCTAGCACTAAGTGCCTCGGGTAACTAGATGGAATAAATTAGCACGTTGGGGATGAAGGAATGAATAACGAATGAATAAGAAAGGGTTTTAGGCATTTTTCGGTGTTTTACTCAAGTGAGCAACAAAAGATAACATTAACCCCTGACGACGGTTATTTACACCCAAACACAAAACATAAACCAGGACACACTCTGGAGTGATTACCACGGACCATGCCAAATAAAAGAAATAAACAAAAGGAACTTCCCTACCTAACATATCTCCTAACCTAACCAAAATACATGTGTTGGCACTTGTCCTCTTACCTGGTGAGCTAGATGGACAACAATCTACGTGATGGAAAATGTAGGTGCACACCAACTAGCCTATGGTTCACTCAGAGTGAGTAATACAAACAAAAGACATACACAAGTATAGCTCAATCAGACAGATTGAAACAAGATAGCCCCCATAGCTCAACATAACGGTACCGAATTAGCACATAAGGCTAGCAAAACTTGACCACCAAGCTACGAGGAAACCGTGATATCAGATACACCGAGATACGTACTCACATACACGCACTCATAATAATAAAAACCCGAAACAGTCTGGTTCGCATGAGTTGGAATAACAGAAAACAAAAATTCCCGCGGCGACCAAACGCCGTGGTCGATAGCCCCCTTCCCCTTTTTCTTCCGTCTGCACTGTCTTGCCTTTTCTACTTCCGGGATCAGTGTCATACGGTATATCCCGCCTCTCCAGCGCCATCATTGGTAGACAGAATGTAGACGAACACCGCGATGTACCTATGAACTCCCGAAAGCAGAAACAGCAAGACATAGAAGAAAAAGAAAGAAAAACACACACAGCAAAACAACTTTCACGTAACAATGGTGTTTGTGTTCCTGCCTGTAATGAGCTACCTTCGGGGACTGGTGTGTGTGTTGTGTGTTACCTTCATCTGTTCTCTGTGTCTCACTATCCCCTCCCTCTGCCCGTCAGTCTGCCTTGGAGTAAGATCTCTCATGAGGGCAGTTTCTGATGAGGTGTTGGTCGCTGCCGTAATTAAAACAGGTGTTGTCTCGCCCAGGCGATGCAAATCCTCTTCCTCTACCTCTTTCTTGCCCTTGTTCTCCTCTGCCTCTTCCTCCTCGTGCCCCTTGGGAACTTGTGCCTTGGAACATGTTTAGTGTGGCAGCATATAAATCTGCAGCTTTTTTCTCAGTTCTCTTTCTTTCTTTTTCTTTGAGAACCTTTTCTGTGTGTATGGCGTGCTGCTCAATCTTTAAGTTTGCAGTCTCCCACAGGATGCATTGTTGCTGCACTGTGCGAGGTTGGGCATCAGCCCGTTCATGAAGCTGTTTCTAAGCTGTTTTTCCCAGGCTCCAGGTGTTGCTTCTCCTGCCGCTAGAGCCGCAGGCTTGTCAATGCCACAGTGTCTCTTGTGAATTTCCATAAGCCTTGCGAAGTATGCAGATACAGTTTCATCTTCTTGCTGCTAAAAATGCTGTTAGTTTAGCATGAAAGTCATTTAGGTTATTAACATAAGCCTGGTATGCATTATCATTCAAGTTAGGGTGTGTGAGCTGAAGATCTTGGTTGGGCCTGTGTTGTGATATTTTGGCCCAGTTTACACCCATTCTGGTCATGAGGAGGTGTCATAGTTCATATGTGGTGGGTCTGAATTCTCTGCAGAATATTAATAGTTCATGACCAAATTTACGGCCACCCACTTCATGAACGTAGTTGTAGTTGTCATGCTTTCTTTTTTGTCTGCCAGAGTCCATGGTCTGTGAACTTCGATCATGGGCATTGCCAGTACTGGATTTATTTCTCCACTGCTCGCTGTGCTTATAGGGCTGCTCGCTGGTTCTTTTTCTCTCTCTCCATTCTTGCAGCCGCATCGTGTGTGTTGCTGGGAGGTGAAGGGAGGAGGTGGGGGTGTGAGGGGAGCATCGGTATATTCAGGAGGGCCAGGCAAATCCGGATACAATGAGATGTTGAGGCTCCGCTTTCCGCAACTGGGTGGCTTGCGGCATGCTGAGCAGGATTATTGCGGGTTGCTCTGTTCTTCGACCTGGAGTTCACCTCTGGATCTTTCTGAAATTTCACACACTGAGAAACAGATGAAGGTCCTACCAGCCTGAAACTCTTTTATATGCCTCAGCTTGCCAATCACCAAAGGCCTTCCAATCCGCTAAAAACTTACGTTTACTTTCCTCATTCCCTTTCTCTTAACTTTGCTCTGAGTTGTTCTATCTGCCTCGTACTGAAACTCTCTTTATCAGGAAACCCACACTGCTCTACCCAAATATCAAATTGAGCTACACTGTCCATACCATAGTTAGTATTCATGTATGAGATATTAGGACTGTTAAGTACATCTTGTCCTCAACTTTGGATTAGTGTATTTTGGGGTTTTACTCTGACATTTACCCATGGTTTATTCAATATATACCACACATAGATTTATATACAACAAGGTTTCAGCTATACTCGTGAAGAGAGGCGGCAGCGGGGAAAGGCAGTGGAAGTAGAGGGATGAAACCTTGGCCTTTCACCTGCATCCTCCGTTCAGTCCATCACCAGCTTTACCGTATTTTACCGTGCGGCCCCATCTAGGGTGCCAAATTGGGGTGGGAATTTATCAGAGATATACAAAACTGAGTTATTCCTTTAAAAATTTCCTTTAATCTGCAATAAACAGTGCACAATTATACATTCAAGACAACAGAAAAGGAAAAAGGAAAAATGACGACCCCGCGCTCAATAAGGTGCAGTTTATATATGACACAAACAGGTTTCAACCAGTTTGATACGGACCCTTTTTTCCAAAATATTTGTCTGTTATCTTTAACAAGGAGAACAAGAAACTTCTGTCCACTGTCCTTGAGTGTAGCCATCTCTTGTTCACAGAAATGGCAGAGAAAGGCACTTGATATGAAAGAAAACTACTGATCCAGTGTACAGACATTCAGAGCCATTAATTGTTCATAATGTTAAAAACTCATAAGATTACACATTAAACAGCAAGAAACACAATTTCCATTACAAGACATGCCGGATTTGCCTCCATTGTGTGACGTCTCTGTGGGGATTCCGGCATTCCCACACGACGTCATCCCCGGGGATTCCAGATGGGGAGGAGCGCTTGTCTATGCGGAAGTGCGGGGCGACATTGCCACAAACTCCACAGTCCCCCCCCTTAGCGCCGAGCCGGTGTCATGACAATGAGAGAGAGCATCGTCGTTGCCGTGCTTTCCCCTTGACCAATGCAGCACCTTGAAAGAGAAGCCCTGCAATGAGAGAAACCAGCAGGTTATTTTAATATTTGTGTCTTTGTGTTTAAATAGCCATTGCAGGGGGCGTGGTCGGTGATCAGGGTGAAGGGGCATCTGGTGAGATAGTATCTGAGCTCCTCGACTGCCCATTTTATGGCCAGGGCTTCCCATTCGATGTCGGCGTAACGCTACTCGGCTGGGTTCAGCTTATGGCTGATGTAGAGGATCGGATGCTCCTCGCCCTCAAACTCTTGGGCTAGGACAGTCCCCAAACCAGTTTCGGAGGGGTCTGTCTACACCAGGAAGGATCGGTCAAAATCCGGATTCCTCAGCACCGGGGAGCTGGTCAGTGTGGCTCTGAGGTCTTGGAAGGCTTTTTCCGCCGCCGATGTCCATTGAACCGCCTCAGGTTCCCCCTTCCTGGTGAGATCTGAGAGGAGGGAAGCTAAAGAGGCAAAGTCAGGCACAAAGCAACAAAAAATACCCCGCCAGCCCCAAGAAGGCATGTACCTGTTTCTTGGTTTGTGGCCTCAGGTAGCTCTTCACTGTTTCTATCTTCCTTTCCTGTGGCTTCAGCAGGCTCTGGCCGATGCTGTACCCCAGGTAGTGCGCTTCTGTGAGACCCAGGTAGCATTTTTTTTAGTTTGCCGTGAGCCCAGCCCGTCACAGCTCTTCGAGGATCTGGCAAAGATGGAATAGGTGATCTTCCCAAGTGGACAAGTGGATGACGACATCGTCCAGATAGGCTGCCGCGAAGCTCCGCTGTCTTAAAATGATGTCCATCAGTCACTAGTATGTTGCTGGAGCTCCATGCAGCTTGAAGGGTAGAACCCGGTACTGCCAGTGGCCACTGGCAGTGCTGAAGGTGGTTTTTGCCCTCGATGTGTGAGAAAGAGGGACCTGCCAGTAGCCCTTTGTGAGGTTGAGCGTGGAAATGTAGCCGGCTCTCCACAGGTGTTCCACCAGCTCATTCACGCATGGCATGTGGTAGCCGTCTTAGAGGCAAGACCTGGAGGAACTGGAGGACCAATTTAAGAACGTGTTTTCAGCAGAGCCCGGGCGGACCAATGTCATCTAACACAACATCCAAAGGACACCCGGAGTAGCCGTCCGGCAGATCGAGTCCCATCTCCACTGTCTCCTGGGTGCCTGAAATGCAATAGATACAGAGGTTCGATAGACTGGGTCTGTCCGATAGATCGGGTTCCTTCTCCACTGTCTCCCGGGTGCCTGAAACGCAAAACAGACCGGTTTCCGCAGCAACTAAGCAGGAAATTAATATGGAAAGTTTGTTTCGGTACGCTTACCTGGTTGTTGCAGGTGGTAGTGAGGCCCACTTGCTCCACTATGGTGTAGGGGCCCTGCCAGCATGCCAGGAACTTACATGCGGCGTCGGGGACTAGGAGCAGCACTTGGTTGCCAGGCTGGAATTCACGTGGTTGTACACCCTGGTTGTACACATGCTGCTGCTCCCACGAGGATGTAACCATGTGCTCTCTGAGTGCTCTCCACCATGGGCACGATCTTACAGATTTTTTCCTGCATTTGTTTCATTTAGTCAATCAGGGAGCGGTTGGGAGATGGCTGTGCCTCCCAAGCCTCAAACGGGGTGAAACCCGTCGAGGCCTGAGGTATTTCACGGACGGTGAACAGCACATAAGGGAGGAACAGGTCCCAGTTATGTCCCTCAGCATCAATGACCCGGCCAATCATGCGCTTCAGGGTCTGAGGATGGTAAACTGACGTCCGCAGGTGTTGAATCTGCAACAGCCAGCAGAGGTCTTTCATCAGCTGGGAGACAAAGGGAATGCCTTGATCCGTAAGACTGTCTGACTGTCTGTCATTCCCGGCCAGTGGAAGCAGTCCCGGATCCTCTCGAGACTGTTATGCGCTCCCAGATGGCTTGCCAGTGGGTGAACATGGACCAGGTGCAGAATGGTCTTGTAGTGCAGGACCACCAGGAGGTCCATCAGCTTGCCACACCACTGGCAGTGATAGTACAGTAGACCATAGAGAACGTGGAAGTATGCGGCGGTGAGTCGACCTTCAGGGTGCAACTCCTTGCTGTCGATTTTCAGTACCTGGCTCCAGCAGTGCTTCAGGTGTTGATCTGCCTTCTCTTCCCTCCTGAAACTGCTATCCTTCGCCACCTGCTGGCTCATACACAAGAAAGGATTAGTTTTGGGGGCAGACTCACCTTTAGGGTCGGCCTCAACGGCTACGGCCTCATCCTCAGCTAGGAGGGCGACTGCTGGTCGGTGATGGGTGGTCCTCATGGGGCGGGCGACCATCTTCTCTGACTCCTCACCTCGCAGGGCATCCAGGAGGCTGGGTCAGTCTCTACCTACAAGGTGAGGAAACCGAGAGACCACAGATTAGTCCAGCTGTGACAGGCCACTCACCTCTCCGATGCCCCAGGTGAACCTCCATGGCTGCCACCTCACACATGTCCCCATGGACAAACGTTACCGGGACCCTACCATGGGGATGAGGGGTAGCCACCAGCGCTGAAGGGTGATCCGGCTGCCAGTGTTGAGCAGGGCAGTCACTGGGTGTCCCTCCAGTTGGACGAATGCGGACTCAGGGTCCTGATGTACCACACAGGTGGTGTGCCACGCTCTGGGACCCTTCACTCTCTCTGACTCTGTTGGCATGGGGGCGTCCGGCCGTTCCAGGTCGTGGAGAAGGAGCGGTAGCTCCCTGACGAGCGCTCGTTGTCAGGTGCGCCCCATCTCCAGCGTGGACAGGACCGTCTCTACAGCCTCTTCGAGTTCACAGGTTGAGGTGGGTTGGGCCATGCCGATGGCACATTGCTCCTTCCCCGGGAGGCCCCGCAGGAACTGGTCAATGACGACCCACTGGACGACCTCCTGTGATCTTAACTGGTCCGGTTGGAATCTGGTCCAGTGCCGTGTTGTCCGCAGCAGTTCATCAATCTGGGCGTGTCTCCTGGTCGCGGCGACACGACCAGCGGTGAAATGCCGCGGTGGCTCGACTCATGGAGAGCCCACAGCGCACTAGGATCTTCGCCTTCAGCAGTGTGTAGTTGGCGGCTTCCTCATCCGTCAGTGAGTGGTACGTGCCCCATCCCTCGCGTTGTGCTGTCCTCTCGAATGTAGCCAGGTACGCTTCCACGTCGTTGTTGTTTATCCTTCTCGGCAGATGATGGAGCGCATCCTGACCATGAGCAGGAAGGGCGACGGTGGCTCCGGGAAGCGCCCGCAGCGCGGCTATCTCCTGAGCCATCACTCGGTGCCTTTGCACAGGTTCTTGGTTAATGCGGCCCTGCTCCAAGCAAGATTCGAGGAGGTGACGCGGCACGGGAGGTTCATCTCCTGCCCGCATTCTCCACCACTGTAGCGAATGAGCTATCCGAGCCGACACAGTGACCATGCTGGAAACAGGAAATAGGCTGCAAAACGTGTAGTCCGTGCTTTATTTACAACCAACTCAATAAATCCAAACCGTGTGCAGAAAGAACCAAGGAAAGCAAACTGTAGTGAGTGTCCGTAACGTTAGGTGCAGGGGAGATCCCTCTCGTCGTGAAGCAGAGAGGCGGCGTACATGTGGGGAAAAAATGCGAGCTCTGCATAGTCTTACTGTCAGTCATTGGGAGTCTGCAAACACATAAGGTAGGACAGTTTTCACCACAGAAACTAGTGTCAAAGCACACTCACCCTTCCGTGTCACCGCTTCCTTTTAAAAACTCGTCTCCACGGGTTGGAGAGAGAATAACGATCTCTCTCCAGATGTGCCGGGTTTCGCCGCCCTGCCTCCGTCGGTGTGACGTCTCTGCGGGGATTCCGGCATTCCCACACGACGTCATCGGTTTTAACTTCCAACTCTGTAGGGAAGAAGTTTCCATAAGTGTGTGGGACTAGTAGGTTGCTTTGCTTTCATTCTTCTGTGCAGTTCATCCCAAACCAGCTTGATGGGGTTTAAGCCTGGTGACTGTGCTGGCCCAGGCAAGCTTCTTTTTCTTATTCTGATGTCTTAGCAATGGCTTTCTTGCTGCAACACGATCTGTCAAACCTGCAGCTTCTCTTTACTGTTGAAACTGTGACTTGCTTATTATAACCACTATTAAGCTGTGCTTGAAGCTGTTGTCCTGTGAGCCGCCTGTCACGCAAGCTGTTGACTCTCAGAAACTTGTCTTCTGATTCTGTTGTGGCTTTGGGTTTGCCAGACCTCTTCCTTTCAGAGTTTCCCCCAGTTTCTGAGTGCGTTTTGATGGTGAAGGGGACTGTACTCACTGGTACCTTGACTTTTTTCACAATTTCTCTGTAGGAAAGACCTACATTTTTAAGTGTAATGATGGTCTGTCTGTCTTCCATTGTTAACTGCCTTTTTCTCACAATTTTCATAGCAACACACTATTTTCTGCAGTGCAATACTGTTCAAATGATCATGAGGGTATGGTACCACAGTGTGTTGCAACACTACTTTTATGCAGTCAGAGTTGGTTGTAACAAGTTGCGACACCTGTAGGAATTGATAACACCAACTTTCAAGACTTGATCAACCTCCATTGCTGCAGAACAGCTTTTTAATGCATTTCTTGTGCCCTGAAAACACAGTTTTGTATAATTCTGAAATGTACATTATTTTTCAGTTTTGGTAACCTTACCTTTTTTTAACCTCTGGCAGTTCACCACTTAACTTTGTGCCATTTCAAGCTATTCATCTGACTTGAACTTCTTGACTTTCAATAAGAAACCGGAAAGATAGGGGTGTTCTACAACTTTTGATTGGTTGTGTGTGTGTGTGTGTGTGTGTGTGTGTGTGTGTGTGTGTGTGGACCATGCTTATATTACATTGTGGGAACCAAATGTCTCCACAAT
>JAQQZR010000012.1:27420062-27431245 GCA_030068235.1 Notoglanidium macrostoma | reverse complement strand
GTAGACACCCTTCTGATCCTCCTGATCCCAGCAGCCATTAATACACACCTTACAGAAACTGTGACCACAGGGGAGAGCCACCGGATCCTTCAGGAGATCCAGACACACTGGACAGATTAACTGATCCTGATCTACTGAAATACTGGCCTCGGCCATTTTACTGAACTCACACACTGAGAGTGAGAGAGAGAGAGAGAGAGAGAGAGGTTTTGTTTTCTCTGGAATGAGAAGTCACTTCCTGATTCCGTGTGTATGTGTGAGCGAGATAGAGCGAGGAGGAGCAGCACAAATGTCTTTGTGTAATGATGGACTGGTTTCAAACGTATTAAGAATGCAAGAAATTCCACTAATTACCTTTTGTCAAGTCACACCTGTTAACTCAAAAGCATTCCAGGTGACTACCTCATGAAGCTGGTTAAGATAATGCCAATAGTGTGCAAGGTAAATACTGTCTACTCTGCAGAATCTAAAATCTGAAATACATTTAGTATTTTTAACACTTTTTTTTGTTTACCCCATAATTCCATATATGTTTCATTTGTGTCATTTCACAGATTTGATGACTTCAGTATTGTTCTACAATGTAGAAAATAGTCTAAATAAAGTAAACCTTATCAGTAGGTGTGTCCAAACTTTTGACTGGTACTGTATTTACCAAAACAAGACTAGCATCAAAAATCAAAAACACATGGGAACTACATTACTAATTCACAAATAAAGTTTAAGCTTCTATTTGCATCCAGAATGAACACAGGATGAACACAACACAGAAAAATCGTCTACAATGTGTTATGTGCTAATGTGTTTTAATGTTAAATCTTAAACTTTTAAGACCAGTGTTCAGATTATAACAAGATAATGTGTATCTTAGAAATTTAAAATGCATTCAAATGCATATATAATCATACTGTAGTCTCAGATGTCACAAAATGTCTTACTGTGCTGGCTTTATTATTAAGGATGCAAGATATCATTTGAGGATTGTTTAGAATTTGGCTAGTTTCATATCTGACAGTTAGTTTTTAACATTTGCTTTTTAATTGTTGGCATGTGGAATTAATGGGTCATTTTTGTGTAGCTGGATTGTGTGTGAGTAAGACAGATGATGGTCAACATGCAGGAATTTTACATAAAACACTACACACTTTATTCTGGATCACACAATCTCACTGTAGAACCAAACCACCAGCCAGGTCCAAACCCAGCGTATAGAGGCTGAGTGAATGTTGTGTGGACACTGTGGAGGAGCTTCATCGTGTCAGAGACGCTGTAGAAGGACAGAGTTCCTGCACTGTGATCCACATATACTCCTATTCCGGAGGATGATGGAACTCTGAGATCAGTCTTAATGTTGCTGTGATAGAATAAAGAGAAGAAGAAGAACACCACAGACTCCAGGACTGATTGTTGCGTCCAAACCAACACTCATCACTCCGTCATTTCCTTCTGATGTCTTTATATGAGACTGATATGGAAACACCACCAACACCGCTCCACTCCACCTCCCAGTAACAGCGTCCACACACACTCTCCTTACACAACACCTGAAGAAAAGAGTTAAATCTCTCTGGATGATCAGAGTACTGCTGAACATGGTGACTCCAAGTCACCGCTCTGTTCTTCTCAGACAGAATGAGGTTATGATGTGCTGTATCCAGAGTCAGATAACAGAAATCTAAAATAAACAACAACCCAAACGTTAAGTTTAATTCACAGGTTATATGAATGTAAAGAATGATTGTGTGTCCAGATATCAGAGCAAGAGGGAGCGAAAGTGTGTGCACACGTATGTGTGTTAGACGTACATTTCACAAACTCTTCTCCGCTCCGGTGGTAAAATGATCTGAACTGCTGCAGCTGTGGAGGGAAAAATGGAAATGAAGACAAACAGCATAATCAGGTTGTATAGCTCTTAATCTTTCATGTAGGAGAAATTAACTGTATAGACACACTAGGGTTAGGGGCATATGCCACCCACTGTAGTTTGGACATGGGTAGATATGGACTGGGCAGGATAGGAGTTTTATTTCTTTATTTCCTGTTGTCCACCATAGCAGAAAGTTACTACTATACAGCTTATGTTATTGTGCATAATTTTGACTTCTACTGCGTGCATATGTGCTATTCCTGAATGCAAACACGCAAAGCAGAATCAACACAGTTTTCCAAAGAAAGATAAAATATCAAAAGTGTGGCTGATTTTTATTTTTGGGTAGGTCCTAGAAGAATTCAGTCCCAAGTGTTGTGTTTGGCACATTTCAGTGAGGACTGTTTTGGCAGCTTGGGGCCATATCAGAAGTGGTTTGCTACAAAGCTGGCATTGAAAGACAGACCTGTGCTAACTGGTGGAGTTGCAACCCGTAAGAAAAACATTAAAAATTTCCAAAAAAATCAAACATTAAATGCTGTATTGAATAGCATAACATTTGTCAGTAACATTAACTGGTAGCATTAGCCAGTGAGCTAGCATTACCATTCTTTTATTTGACACAAAATTTTGATGTAGTTTGACAAACATGGTTTGCTAGGCTACATTGTCTGAATTGACCATATTATTGTATTGATAAGCAGCTCACTCACTACAGGCTGTTGCTAGTTTGGTTTAGCTTGGCTAGGTAGCTTACCCAGTGTTAGCGATTTGACAAGTTGCACAAGCTATGTGATTATCCTATGTATATCGTTTCAGAAATATTTGAGTCATACTTCACTCCGTAGTTATGGCAGCTGATAGTTTAGCTCAGGGATAGGCTGGCAAAACCTAGCAAAACTATGTGCTAGCAGCCAGAATCACTTCTGTAATATAGTGTGCTGATTTAGGTTTACCATCTTGTGGTGTCATTTTGGTGGAAAAACATTAATCTAGCTATGATTTGACATGACTTTTTGTGGCAAGACTCTGTGTAAAAGTTTTAAGAAATGTCTTTATTTTATTTTGTGAAAGCGACAATCAGACCTGAGGATATGCTTCAGAACATTATTTTGCAGGACAGTTAAAAATACTCCTTCGGTAATGTCAATAGGCTTACTGATATCAAAGCAGTTGCCGTCCATTTCCACTCAGCTGTAAACATTACATTTATCTAGTTTATCTATTATGTGATATCTGTTTTTTGTATGGCGTTTAGCTTAGAAAGAAAACAATGTCACTAAAACATAGGATTTAAAAGTAAGTTTAAAATGACCATTCTGAAATGGCCTTGGTTTTGGCACTGGTGGTTCAGTGTCCACTACATCATTTTCCAGTTCAGACTCAGGTTCATACATATAGGGTTGAAATCCTCACACAGAAGCCATTGTTTACTACTCAGACTTCAGCTGCAGTTCCTCACATGTTGGCAGAGAGTGGGCAAAGAGGGTGCAGCTAACAGAGTTCTCATTTTGAAGATGTTATCCAATCAGATCAAGGCTATTTACATATTAGATTTAGATTTACAAGTTAGATTTAAAGGCACACCTGCAAAATTTAAAGAAAAAGCCCCCAAATCACTCTGTTGTATCCTAAGGGGTTTGTCTACCATTCTAAAATGGCATAAGAAAAGGGACCCTTGGCATTTAAATAAATAAATAAATAAACAAATATATCCAAGCCATGGTTATTTGCATCATATGTGTCATGGGACTTTCAGCACTGAGAAGGTGGCTCCAGCTCAATTCAACACTGATAATTGATAATGTTATTTTGTGGAATAAAGAATTACTCAGTCTATTTATCATTTCTAACCACTACCCATGTTCACTTGGGTGGTCTTGTGATTCAAACCTTTTAAATTGCATAATAAAAAGGTGAATAAACGCCGTTTTATAATTAAGAAGGTTGGCTTTTATGTATGTTTACCCACCAATAAACCCCTGATTATATCTAATATTTTAGCAATTCTTTTGCACATTAATTCACCAGGATAAATATCCACCCATCTATCCATTGTCTATAGCGCTTTATCCGTCTGGGTGGCGGGGAAGCTGGAGCCAATCCCAGCATCTTGGGTTGAGAGGCGGGGTACACCCTGGGCAGGTCGCCAGTCCACCACAGGGCCAACACAGACAGACACCTATGGGCAGTTTAGAGTAGCCAGTTGATCTAATCTGCATGTCTTTGGACTGTAGGAGGAAACCGGAGCACCCGGAGGAAACCCGGGGAGAACATGCAAACTCCACACAGAAAGGCACCCTATGTGACCCGGGGATCGAACCCAGGACCTTCTTGCTGGGAGGTGACAGTGCTAACCACCGCACCACCGTGCCACCGTGCCGCCCCAGGATAAATATTATAGTGCCTTTTTGTCAAATCTGTCAAAATAAAATATTTATTGTGTATATTTTTAATTTTGTTACAAGGGACTGCCCTGTTTTAGCCTAAATTATATATATATATATTTTTTATTTGTTGAGTTCGGGTTTGGCTTTTGTTAGCAGTGAGAGTTAAATCTTTAATTACTTTGGTGATCTGTGTAAGCTGTTTTTGTTTTTGTTAATTTTGTATTACTGTAGTTGCTTCCTGGTGCATATTTTTGCTTATATGCTTATATCAATTGTGGTCTAGCCGTGATTAGGTGGATTGAGTGGAGTGGCCATGCGAATGGCGTGTTGGTGACACCAGAGGGTGCTGTTTCCATCACTTGCATGCACTAATCCCTTTCCTGTTCACATTTTGCAGTGTGTGTGTGTGTCTTTGGACACAGGCATGTTTGGTGTGGTAAGAGATCAGAGGTTCTCATTAGTAAGCCCTCGCTTGCCAGTGGTCACTTCTGTTTGCTCAACTTTTTATGCTAAATTAATAAATCTATGTTATCTCTCTTCCTCATAGTGGCTTTACTGTTTGTCTAATATAATAATTTTCCCTTTGTACAACACCTATTTTAGAGTTTAACTTCCTAGGTGTCATAGCTGACGTAGACAGTAAACTACCTTATGCTTGCTGAGATTACATAAGCTTTTAATTTCTCAGTTCAAAGGTGTCAGGTGAGTGCAAAATGTGTTCGTTATGGTTTATTAATAGTAGATGTGAATCTTTATAATTGTAAATGTTAGTATATAATAGTTAATTCACACAAACATTTTTAAATTACTTTTGCATATCTTGGAAATCTTATAGATCTCTTTTTTCCTGTGTCAGCGAGTAAGTAAAAACTTTTACCTTTTTTTTCTCCAGCAGGAACAGCTCCTCTTACCATCTGGAGCGATTTGGTTGAATTCCTCCTCACAGAACTCATCAACTGTTTTTTTTTTCATTACCGAGAATGAATTCCTCACTCTGTCAAATGAGAGATGTTGATGGACAGTGATGCTGGATGTCTGAAAGTCCGGTCTTTCCCATGTGGATGACTGACGTCCAGAACCTAAAGCGTACAGAAAGAGAATGAAATTAAAAATAAATGCAAACAGTATGCATAAATAAAGCACTCCTACAATTATAGTTATTATAAACTGTTCAGTATACACTCAAAGAGCACTTCATTAGGAACACCTGTTCACATGCTAATTTATGCAAGTATCCTGAAATGAATGTGTTATAAATCGACACATTTTTTGTGCAGTGATGATTTCAACAAATATCGTGTCAAATCTCAGCAATGATTTTGGTGGAAAATTACACAAACGGTGTTGTTCTTATGTAGACATACAAATGTGTTAAAAATAACACACATCATGTTATTTTTAAACATTAAATAAAAAACATTTGTTCTTAGAGTGCAATCAGCCAATCATGTGGCAGCGACACATCATATCATTCAGATTCAGGTAAAGAACTTCGCTTTATGTTCAGATCAAACATCAGAACGTGGGGAAAATGAGATCTAAGTGACTTGCCATAATTGTTGAATTCTGCTCTCTACCAGAAAATCCTGAAGGAGAATGTCCCATTACTAGGCTGTGATCTGAATTGGATGGTTATGCAGCAAGACTACAATGTCAAGCAGAAAAGCATGTGCGCTTCAGAATTGCTCATAGGAAACAAAATTGAGGGTTTGGACTGGCCTAGTCAAAGTCCTGACTTGAACCCCATTAAGATGATGTGGCAGGTCCATAAAGGGGCAATTCATGCTCAAAAGTCCTATAGGGTTGCCTAGATCCAATAATAATACTGAACCTTGTGTCCCATAAATGAATGCTCGGGGTTCATCGGTTTAGTTGACTGTGCCCTGTTGCAGTAGGCTATAGACTGAAATATCTCACAATGAGAAAGAGCAGCACTCAGAGATCAGTTTCATGATGAATGAACTTTGAGCTTCTGTGATTAAAGTGTGACAGAGGGAGTGGCTGGAGCTTTAAAGTGTGTTTAAGTGTGGTTTAATTAACCTCCATGGCAATAAGGATTATAAAGTGATGTAATGTTATTAATTTTTAAAACACTTGATTTATTTAAAACCTGATTTTGAGTCTGTCAGGCTTTCTGAGGTATTACAGTACAGTTATATAAAGCTGCAAATGCACTAATTGTGCTATAAACCAGAAAGTCTTAACCAGGACTAGACCAGGATCAAAAAATGGCCGCCAGAAAGCGCCCATCATTTTGCACTCTTTTTAAATATGAGTACCTTCGGTACCATTCTCCTAAATCACTACAAAGTTGCGTAGTAAGTGGACAATATTTGTCAAATTAAATAATAATTTTTAATTTAAAATGTAATTGTCCGAAGAGTGTAAATTTCAGTCAAGAAAGTAAAGATGCAATAACAGACTCATTCATTCTTAATGCGCTCCAAAATTAATTTAGTCTATTAAAGATCTGCAAAAAACCTGCATTACTTAATAGGCTACTAATATTGCGGAAAATGGCTGTTTATTTAATTAATGGATAATTAGATTGGGGCATCAATTATATCTCTGAATATTATCATCCACATATTGGTTTCACTCACATGGATTTGGTTCTTATATGTCACTTTTCAGGAACAATCCAGTTTGATTTAGGAATGGTCAACATTGTTTGGCGTGTATTGAGCTTCAAAATTTAGTAATAATATAAAGTGTGACTAGATGTTCCAAAAAGAGTTTTAGGATTTTATGATTGAAAAATATGAATAATAAATGAATTAAGGATCAACTGCCAGCTAACTGTAAATGATGGCTTAATCATGGTTAGAAAAAATAACACAGGCTAATAACATTCCTCCTCCATAAGACAAGGCATTTAATATCCAACATTAAATATTAATAAAAAAAAACAATAAACACATTAATAGTTTAACATCAAAATGTTTTACATATTATTGACTCATGTTTGGTTTTATTGGTGAGAATTGTGTGCACAGTCTTTTCACCAGCAGAGGGCAGAAGTTGTCAGTAGGTTGAAGGAGTGAATCATGTGCACACTGAATCATGTGCTGTATTATATTTTAATTCTGTTCTACATGAGTTTGAGTGAGTAAGAGGTGAAAATGCATAGCATTTTGGAATGATGGTACCACTGTATACTTGTGTATGGCTGGTATGACAATAAAGTCCCACTTGACTTGACTTGTCCTTTTCCAGAAGTGGTTGACCAACAAAGATCACTCCAAGAACAATGTTTTTAACAGTCTGCGAGATCTCAAAGGAACCCAGGGTAACCTCTAAGCACCTAAAGGCCTCTCTCATATTAGCTAATGTTAACGTTCATGAATCCACCTTCAGGAGAACACTGAACAACAATGGTGTGACTCCAGGACTGATCATGTGGACAAGCCAGAAGAACTTTGGCTTTTGTGGATGGATGGACCCCAAATAGAAAGAAAAACACTGCATGCCAGCAGAACCTTCTCCCATCTGTGAAAAATGGAGGTGGTATTATCATGGTTTGGGCTGTTTTGCTGCATCTGAGCCAGGACAACTTGGCATCATTGATGGAACAATGAAATCTGAATTATACCAGTGAATTCTAAAGGAAAGTGTCAGGACGTCTGTCCACGAACATAAAGAAGAATAAAGTAATGTTTTGCCAAGTCAAAGTCCTGTCCTTAATACAATAGAAATGTTGTGTGAGTAGTTCATGTGAGGAAACACACAAACATCCCAAAGCTGAAGCTGTTCTGTACTGAGGAATGAGCTAAAACTCCTCCAAGCCAACAGTTACTGGGAATGTATAGTTGCAGTTATTACTGGTGTGTCTGAAAACAAAGCACTGCAGAAAGTAAAGTTTCACATATGTTTCCCACTCAAATATGTAATATCGGATCATTTTCCTCAATAAATAAATGACCAAGTATAACATTTTTATATCAATGATTTAATATGGGTTTCTTTATCTACTTTTAGGAAATCTGATGTCATATCTATGCAGAAATATAGAGCATTCTAAAGGGTCCACTAACTTTCAAGCACCACTGTAGAAATCTAGTATATGAATATTGTGGTTTACTAACAAATATCATTTGATATCTTTTTTTTTTTTTTTTTTAGGTTTTTAACATTAGTGCATAAATAGTTGAGTGTAAAATTACTAAGCCATGTCGTTTGATCAATATGCAGGAATTTTTCATTAAACACTACACATGTTATTCTGGATCGCACAACCTTGCAGTAGACCCAAACAAAGTGAAAAGTCCAAACCCAGCGTATAGAGGCTGAGTGAATGTGGTGTGGACTCTGTGGAGGAGCTTCATCGTGTCAGAGACGCTGTAGAAGGACAGAGTTCCTGCACTGTGATCCACATACACTCCTATTCTGGAGGATGATGGAACTCTGAGATCAGTCTTAATGTTGTTGTGATAGAAACAGGGAGCAGAAGAAGAACACCGCAGACTCCAGGACTGATCATTGTGTCCAAACCTGCACTCGTGACCAGCTCCTTTCCTGCTGATGTCTTTATATGAGACTGAAATTTCCACTGCACTGCTCCACTCCACCTCCCAGTAACAGCGTCCACACACACTCTCTTTACACAACACCTGAAGGGCGGTGTCAAATCTCTCTGGATGATCAGGGTACTGCGGCACAGTCACACTGCGTGTCGCCTCTTTCTTCTTTTCACACAGACGGAGGAAATCATGTGTCGTGTTGGGATCCAGAGTCAAATAACAGAAATCTAAAGAAAACGGAAAAACAAATGGAAAAATATGACTGGGTGAGGTTTATTTCACAGACTGTATTTATATGAAGCTTAAGACAGCTGTCTGTTATTGTAGAGATATCCGAAGGAGGGAAGTTTAACTAAATAAAGGGAGGAAGACAAGTCAAAGACAAGTCCTCTCGTCCCACTGCACAAGACTGTAGGGGGGTTGAGCAGCTCCTTCAGCAACAGACTGCCACACCTACAGTATAACAAGGAGTCTTACTGCAGGTTCTTCATCCCAGCTGGAGCCAGACTCCATAACAGTAACCCACTGTAACAACTGTTGTAGTCATTGGTCACCATTACTTGCGACTCATAGCAGCACAACATATCTCAGGCAATATAGCTTAATCATTCATTTATCATTTTGCCATTTATTTATCTATTTTTTGTCATTTACTGTACATACCAGGCGGAATTAGAAAGTTCCAAGACTGTTCTTATTGCAAACGAATGGGGTGCAGTGATTAGGACTGAGTACCGTTCATATACATATATACATATATGCATATATACTGGTACCAGTACAGCACAGCATACCATACAGTATGTGCAGCACATAAGTTTTGTGTTTGTGCAGATTTGTGCATTTTGAACGCACATGTGCAAAACGGAGTGTGCAGCCTGGCTCTCATTCTCCTTCACATTCACACACACACTCACACACACATACACAAAGCTCGTTACTTTACCCAGAAAGTGGAAAATGGTACCGAGGCTGAGATTACTTACAACAGACACTTCTTCCATAAATGTTAAAGAAATGTCTCTGAACAAAAAACTTCACCACATCAACAATTATAAGAATTACTTTGTAAAACAACAATCAATTTTTACATTTGTTTATTCGTCTTAGATTATGTGTAGCATCTGCTGTAATGCACCGCAAGCCGGTCGTTATTGCAAAATAAAAATCAATAGCGTGATGCAGGACACTGACATGAAGTGAAGAATAAAGTCAGCTTGTGCATAGAAACGCTTCAGCATCTGCAGAAAATCGACTGTATTTTAGACACACCAGTGTGAACATCCATGTCCACAAAGCTGTTTCTGCAGAAGTATACTTTGCTCCTTAGTCTCTCACCCAGATGCGCTCTCAGGTAATAAAATTTGGCACAGATTGATTTAATGTGAATCGATGTAATTCAGTCAAAACCCTGAAAAGTACAGAGTTTGGAATCCAACCGTAAAGGTCATGCACGTGCACCAAGAGTGCGCAGTAAGTTTTGTGAGTAATTATGCCGCATGACATCACGCTGTCAGTGTCAGGACCTGCCTCACCGTGTCGGCCGGGAAATTAAATATGCGACACAAGAAACAATCCAAGCAAAATCTCTTTTTTATATTTTTTACATCACAGATTTCTGTACTCAACGTTTTCTAAGCTACCTATAAAGAAGAAAATAGCATTTATTGAAAGGAAGGATGATGATTTTGCATGTGTTTGTGTGTGTTTGTGTGTGTGTGTGTGCACAAAACATACATTTCATAAATTCTTCTCTGCTGATTGGCTCAGAAAACGAAAATAACTGAACTGCTGCAGCTGTGGAGAGAAAAATGGAAATGAAGACAAAAAGCATCATCAGATGGAAACAGTTTAAAGTGATAGAGTCATTTTAAATCTCTATTTTAATTAAAGGTATCACGTGAGCAAACTGTCTGCAGAAAAGAAAGCAGGAGTAAATGGCGCATCACTTTTCAAGATACAATGTACTTTTGTTAGAAAAAGAGCTTTAAGCCATGACTGACTGAGCTACCATTTGCTAGTTAGCAGATACACTAATATAATGTAAATTAGGCATGCAGCCATTCACCCAATTCAGGATTCAATTTTTCCATGATATTTTTGGAAAAGAAAAAGAAAATTTAAATATTATAAATTATTATATTTTTAAAGAATATTTTCATATTCTTTATCAATCTAATAAAGTATATGAAATCTTTTAATAAGCTTGCAAAATTACATCTTTTACATGTTTTCACCCATGTCTCTTCTGTGGCTCCATGTGTATGTGTGTATTTGTCCTTATTTATGTAAAAATATTAAAAAAGAATTCTACCATTGTGTTTCTCCGGCAGGAACAGCTCCTCTTACCATGTGGAGGGATTTTGTTGAATTCCTCCTCACAGAATTCCTCCAGTCTCTTCTTCA
>JAQQZR010000012.1:27388050-27399128 GCA_030068235.1 Notoglanidium macrostoma | reverse complement strand
AGTAAGACAACATGCATGAAGAGGATGATGTGGCCAAAATACTCATTTGCCTAATAATTCTGCACTCCCTGTATTGATTAAATAATAATATGATCCATATTATTAATATTACCATATTATAGCATAATGAAATAACTAATAATGAAATTATTGGCAATTATTTTTATTATCGATTCTTAGTGATTTTGCTGATTTGTTGTTTCAGCACTTATGCATTTCATAATATTGTAATGCTGTAAATAATCCCTGTCTTTACTAAAAGTATCTGTAATCTGATCACAGGCTTTTTCTGTAACTATAACGGAATATAAAGTCACCTTTATTTATTTATTTATTTTATTTTATTTGCATCCTAGTTATGTAACGCCGTTCTATGTATTCCGTTACTCCAAAAGTCCAAAAATCAGAATTGA
Source organism: Notoglanidium macrostoma (assembly GCA_030068235.1). Classification (NCBI taxonomy): domain Eukaryota; kingdom Metazoa; phylum Chordata; class Actinopteri; order Siluriformes; family Auchenoglanididae; genus Notoglanidium; species Notoglanidium macrostoma. The sequence goes on along the minus strand of JAQQZR010000012.1, from coordinate 27,398,715 downwards.
GTATTCAAACAAGCCTAATAATAAAGTATTATTTAACAGTGATTCTTTTTACTTACCAAGTGAGTCGGTGATTTTCTGTCTGTCTGTAAGCATGTTGAGTGAATTTATAACTAAACACACCCTACAAGTATGCAAACCTAGCAGAAAAACTGGTTTCACACATCACTGGGCTCAAAAAAAGGTTAGTTTTTAGAGTGAATCAAATGTGTATATGTAACTGAAATGCCACTTACTGAAGAGTCACGTGAATCACATGAATACGATTAATTTATACGCGAGTCATTTATTGTGACACACAATTAATTTTCGCTCATCATTTTATTTTATACAAAAATTCATAAATTTTCACATACATTTTATTCATTTATGTATTTTCACACCTGTTTCGTTTCTTTTCAGATACAATTAATTCATTTTCATACAAATCATTGTCACAAGCGATACATTTATTTTTACTCATGATTTACACATCATTAATTTATTTTCATAGGCGACTCGTTCCTTTTTACAAACACGTTTCAGTTGCTTTTCCACAGGATTCGCGTGTTTTCAAGATTCATCATCACACGTGATTCATTTATTTGCACTTCTCATTCATTTAAATACATGATTGATTGATTTTTAGAAACAACATTTAATTTCACATGTGAATCACGTGATGGCTTTATCGTGTGTTGCCATGTTTACACATTTAAACTGTAGGAATCAGGCAACCCAAATAACTTTCATCAGGCAAATATTTATTAATATATTTAAGACTAATCTGGCAACCTGGTGTAATTTCTGTAACTTGCAGCACTACTGCACAAAAACCAGTTCTATAGAACAATGGAAGTGAAAGCATTATCTGTCAACAGTGACAAAGTAAGGGGAAGTACATGTCTTATATTTCGTCATTGGAAATTGCATACTTTACATCTGCAAAGTATGGGGTATGGGTGTGTGTATCTGAGAGAACAAAACAGGTCCAATCACCTCCAGTGAATGCATGTCATGTGTCATGTGTCATGTGATATGTGACGCAACACAGCAACAGCATCCGGTTTCTCAGCACAATTCAGGTTCCTCAGAAGAGCTCTGAATCGCTCGGTAAGAACATAATTCACTTTATATACCTAAAATGAAATATAAACCTCATGCTTCAGTGTGCTGTTAGTGTTTACAGCTACAAAACTTTACTTTGTTACTTTAAAATGGCGAAATGAACGATAGTAAAACTTCCTGAATCAAAATACTCCAGACTGGAGAGAGATAAAACGATTAAAAGACGTTAAAAAATATCAAATGTTGTTTGTTTTTTCTTTTATTTATTGTAATAGATTATAAACCCACTTCAACAACCACATAAATGTATACAAATGTTTTATATTTTTTTATTCTCTCTTCATAACCGGACGTTTGGAATCAATGGGGTTGCCAGATTGTATCTTTTCACACACTTATTTTAAATGGCTGACTTGACAGGTTTAAGAATATCCCTTTTTGTTGCTGATGGTTTCTGGATTAGTTTACATTAGATTAGTCTTGCTACATTAATAAAAAAGTAAGAGCTATTCAGAATTGCCTGAACAGACCAGAATGTAACTGTAGAAACTTTGCAAATAGTTGAATTTATGATTTTAAAAAAAGAGTCTTTGAACCCTGTTTTTTCAACAGCTGGACTTTGTGTTTTTCAGGTACTACGTGACGTCTCCAGCTGTGTGTGTGAGGAGTGAGAACTACATGATGGGGCAGCACGCGTCAGGACATGGGCGAGAAATGTCCAACCCAGAGTGAGTACCTTTACATAAGGACGTCACAGTTGCTATGGCTTTAAAGAAGGCTAGAATATAAAGCTGTAATAACCGCACACAGGTCAGAGACGGCAGCATGCGCAGCACTGCCCTTTATCGTCACGGGAAAAGATCTGGATACGGATTATCCTGCTCACTTCACCCATGCAATCTTCACTAATAAAAGGTGACTCGCACATACATTCACAGCTTTACATAGCTACGCATTCAGCTTCACCATCGTGTAGTGTCATTTTAACATGAAATTGTTTTGCCTACTAAAATTCCTTTAATAATCTGATGAACTAGACTTCATTATATTGTTGATTTATGAAATAACATTCAATGACCTGATTTTTCAATTGTTCTCAGATTCAAGGCCCTGATCTCAGAACTCCAACACCCCAACAGTAACCAGTGGAGTATCCACAGATTAGAAGATTTTTAGCACGGAGCATGAAAGTTATATTATAAGCTTATTATCCTTGAGCTTATATTATAACTTTGCTGTTCTTCAGTGTGTTGTGTGTTTACTTGACCCCGATTCTCTAAGGATGATCAACACGACGTGAAGAACAGCAAAGCACTCACTGATGGAGGAATCCCGAATTGCACTTTCTACATCATTTTATTTGTAACATCATAATCATGAATGACTCATGTACTTTAGTGGTGCCTGAGAAATGTTTTGATGGTGTCTACGTTGTTTTGAAGTTATTATTTAAATTATGTATTTTCACTTTGATTGACAGTTTCCTGTATTACCCACAATGCTGTTTCACTACCTGCGGATGGTGGTGCAGTGGGTGGTCTCTAGCTAAAGAGCTGTCTCACTTCCTCATCTGTACAGTCTGCTCACAGAACAGATCAGCTCCCAAAGTTTTTCTTCTTTTAAAAGCCAAGCTTTAAACTGCGATGGAAACACAGTCACTAACGTCTCACGGGAATAAAAAGTACAGCACCTACTAACAATCACTAAATACACTGCTAATATATCAATGTTAAACGTATTTAATGCATTGCAGGGTTTTGGGTTCCTTTAAGTGAAACCGATAAATGTGTTTAAAAAAAACAACGACGTGAAACGTGCCTTCAAATACAGAAAAAAACCCCTTTTTTTTTTCTTTTTTAAATACTTGTACGTGTCTGTAAATGTAAGCATTAACATTAACTTTTTTTTATATCACTTTTTTTAACTACTAATTGTAGTGGGAAATGTTCTTGGATTAAATTACAACGTAATTGTCTTTCCTTTCAGTTGATATTTGTAAGATCTGTAAATAAATTATTTAAGCATCTTTGCCTTATTTTTTTTTTTTTGATCATCATAACATTATGGATAAATAGTGTGGGTTGGAAATGGCTTCTATTCTGGATAAACCACGTACAACATTAAACACTGTGTATGGTACTGTCATAGGAAGATAATCAACCACTGGGGAGTGTGATGGAGCGGAGTTTTAAACTCCTGAGGGTTTGTTTTAACTTTGATTTTAATTTTCAATCATGTGCAGTAGCATTGAATGACCAGATGATGGCGCATGCATATTGTCAATTCAGTTCTTGTTTACCTTCTTAAGAAGAAACAGCTTCCAGCCAACTGCATAGTACAACTTCCCTTACCCCTATATATATTTATATATATATATATATATATATATATATATATATATATAGCTATTATTTAAGATCCAGGTACATTACAAATAACAATAACTTCAGAAAGTTCAGTATGTTTGGTATAAAGCGCTCCACTCAACACTGTCTGGACTCACATACATGACTGAAATCAACAGTCATATTCATGACTTTATCTATTTATTTATTTATTTATTCATGTAGAGCTTCATTAGTTTCCACTAAGGTACTCTTCCTGGGTCCAATATGAACATATTTAAAAAATGCATTAAAAAACATGTTCAAAACAAAAAATTAATTAAAATTAAAGTAAGATTAAAGTAATCAAAACTAAACATCACAACATTTTTCAGATCATGTCAGTTTCGGACAAGAATAACAGCCCTTAGGGACAGAATGAATGCACAGATTAATCAGTTATTAATGAAGATGGTCCAGAGGAGGAAGAGGATGATCTTTTTGTAAGGCAAGCGGCACAAACATTTCTTCTTTATTTGAATTTAAAATCATTTTTTTTAAGTGAAAAGTCACCGTTCGGACAATGTTACTACAGAAGCGCAAGTTCTTATTTCAAGTTAGTACCCAGTTTGCTTTCATTCCTAAATCACTGTATCTTAACACAGGATAGGAATGTTGTGAAAGTATTAAAGAATCATCCTGATAGTGTGTGTAAGCGACAGTTACTGTTATGTATTCTGCAGATGTCGCATCAGCGCCAGAGTGTGCTCTGGACTCCATTTCCCAAGATTCCTCACAGCATATACAAACACCGTCACAGGTGATAGATTCCAACCTCACACTAGCTCAAGTTCACCTGATTGCTAAGTATTCACAGGTGATTCTCATTCCAGCTCTTCAGCACACGCTATAAAGGGACTCCAGCACACACGCACAGTTTAGAAAGCAATTCCTCAATATGACATACTTGACATACAGTTGGGAATCTCCAGTGGTCTTACAGCGCATAAAAGCGCCTCCAGTAATGTAAAAGTAAAGTGTCAATTCTGAAGAACCCCAATCAGAGAAGCACTTCACATAAGGATAACTCTAATGATGGCCAAATGAGGCTTCATGAAGTAACGAAGCTTTCCAGCCCACTGATTCACCAAACGGTTTGTTTCTCAAGGCTCTTTCACACTGGCGACACCTACTGGTCATGGTGCAGAAATTAAATACTAGAGCTATTCTAACTATTCTTCTGTTACCACCTCAGTTAATAATAACAGTAAATCACATGATATTTTTTTATGCACACACACACAACTATGTGTCTGTGTTTATATGTTCATATATGTAATTTATGGTTATACTTGTATGTGTAAGTGATTATGTGTAAATGAGTTTTTGCTGAATTTCAGTATCTGAGCAATGCATGTGATAAGAGGAGGGAGGGAAAAACTTTATCGATACTGTAGATGGGTCGAGGTGGTTCATTTTCTTAGAAACAACTTCCCCAGCCTTGGAGGACACAAGGGACTGCTGGTGAACTGGTATATGTGAGGGTACAAATGTTCTTGTGTATTCCAGTACTGAAGTGGATCCTTGGTTCTTAAAAGGTTTGTCTCCTTTACCTAATGATCCATTTAACACATGCCTTGGCAGAAATAAAAGAAAAAAGAAAAAAAGCAAATTTATAGGAAATTAACTACTATTACTATATTATTTATTTTACTACTATAACTATTATTACACCACAAGAATACAGTGGCCATGTCAAACCTGTGCATATGTCTAAAGGTAGGCCAAGTGTGTGCTAAGATTCTCAAAAATCCCTTTACATATTCCAGTGGAATTCTTTTTCCATCACAAATCAAAAGCATGATATTCAGATCATGTGGAGGTTACCATGTGTTATATTCATGCAATGGTCATTTTAGGTCAATCTCATATTTCAAATAAGTGAATTTTACAGTACCAGATGAAGGTTTGGACACCCCTAATTCATTGTTTTTTCTTTATTGTTATTACATAAGACACTTCATGTCAAAAAATAAAGCTGGACTATCGTTTTTCTTGGTTTAGTTGAGCCGTTCTTGACATAAAATGGATTATTAGAGCCAAGTCAGCAACACAGCTTTGGATTGGCCAACATACTCATTGCAAAGGGTCATGGGATTGATCCCAAGGGATTATGGGACAGCTAACAGTTATGCTATGCTGACATGCTATGCTAACACAGAAAAATGGATAAATAATCACAGAAGACATTCAATATTGCATTTATCATTATGTATTTATTTTGAAAGTCTCCAAAAAGACAACGCATTCTGTATTTCAATGCTTCTGAATGAGATATGATCATACAGCAATCCTTATTCAAATGGGTATCAGGGTTGGAAACATCAGTCCATTGACATAATTTTTTATAGAGCCACATTTTGCTTTAATTACAGCCATCAATCTGTTTGGATATTTCTTTATTAGCTTAACACACCTTGATTGGGGAATTTTTGCCCATTCTTCCTTGCAGAATTGTTCAAGTTCAGTCAAATTCCATGGTGAGCATGTCCTGTTCTCTTCAAGTTCAATTTTCTACTGGATTTAATTCAAGGCTCTGACTTGTCCACTCAAGGACATTCACCTTCTTATTATTAAGTCACTGCATTGTTCCTTTGGCAGTATATTGTTGCCATGTTGGAAGATGAACTACCTGGCCATCTTCAGCTGTCTAGCAGAGGGATGCAAGTTTTCCTCAAGAATTTGGGTGTACTTTTTGTACATTTTCCCTTCAATCCTGATCAACCGCCCAGTCCCCAGTGAAGAGAAACACCCCCATCACATAATGCTGGCACCCCCATACCCCCAGTAGGTGTTGTGGTGTTTGGTGGTGTCCTGTGTCTGATGTCAAGTCCAAAAAGGTCAATCTTGTTCTCACCTGACCATAGTACCTTTTGCAACAGCTTGTGAGTTTGTTGTAACATGTGCAGACTGACCATAAAGATTTCTCTGATGTCTAATGTCCTCTTGGCTCGGTTATCCAGTTTGGATCTAAGCAAGCTCTTGTTGGTGCCATACACTTTCCACTTCTTAATGATGCTCTGAATGGTACTCAGATAGATAGCTAAAGGCTTCAAATTATTTTTGTAGCTTTCTCCTACCTTGTGCCTTTCTAAAACTTATTCCGGAGGTCTTTTGAAAGCACGTTCCCAACCATGGTGAATACTTTGCAGTACCATGCACAACTAGTAAGTTGTAATCAAACCCAATTGATGTTAGGTTGGGCAATTAGCCTAGTGTTCGGTCTGGAAGTTGGTTGATTGCACCGGAACAAGTTTACAATGGCATACTCTAAGAGGATGATCACTTATCCAAGCCAGGAATTTCACTAATTATGTTTTAATAATTTCCAAGAGTTTTTTTTATAAAATATTACTTTCACTTTGATACAGCTCACAAAACTTCATTTATTTGAATGTCCAGAGTATAATGTGACAAAATGTAAAGATCTTTCACCCATCTCAGCTTAGTAAAAAAAACTAATTTAATTGGTGTGTTGGGATAATCCGGTGATAAAACCGGAGCTGCATGGACCCGACATCGCTGCTTGTGGCTATATTTAGGATTCAAAGCCAATGGTGCAATTTGGACTGGAGAACCCGATTACAATTTTGTGCTGAGACATGAATATGATTGTCTTAGCATGATAAAGCAGCATTTCTGAGAACACCAAGTGAGATGTTATTTTATTACTGTTTGTGGCTCGTACTTGTCGACACAACATCTATAGAGAAAAGTTTGTGGGCCATGTGGATGGATGAGTTATGATCTCTGTTGTGTCCACTCTGAACATCTATCTGAGAGACTGCACTGTCATAGTCTGCAGACTTCCAGCATGGAACATTACAATGCAACAATACATTGTGTTTTGCTTGGAGAACAGAAAGAATTAAATTGTGAGAGCTTGCAGGATATAACTGTTTACAGTTTAGATGCATTTGGAACAAGATTATTCTAAACTTGGATAAATTCACAGAAGAAATACCAGGAAGAAATTTTTCATCTACTGTTATTTTGGGTCACACAACCTCAAAGTTCCTCCATAAAGCCCAAACCCAGCGTATAGAGGCTGAGTGAATGTGGTGTGGACTCTGTGGACGAGCCTCATCGTGTCAGAGACGCTGTAGAAGGACAGACTTCCTGCACTGTGGTCCACATACACTCCTATTCTGGAAGATGATGGAACTCTGAGCTCGGTTTTAATGTCATTGTGACAGAAATGGAGAGAGGAAGAACAGCACAGACTCCAGGACTGACTGTTGAGTCCAAACAGACACATTTTTCTCTGTCCTTTCCGTTTGATCTCTGTATATGAGACTGAGATGTCCACAGCACCGCTCCACTCCACCTCCCAATAACAGCGTCCACACACATTCTCCTTACATAACACTTGATTGTAGGAGTCAAATCTTTCTGGACGATCAGAGTATGGCTGCTTTCTTTTACTACTTTTCACCACTCTGTTGCTCTCAGACAGACGGAGGAAATGATTTGCTGTGTTAGGATCCAGAGTCAGGTAACAGAAATCTAAAATAGATTAAATTGAATTAAACAGTAAGAAAAATTGAAGAATGTGAACATGTTTTGTGTGTGTGTGTGTGATGAATTCACGCAAGACTCAAGACTTTATTTCCCAGAATCCATAGTGGCCTACAAACATGGTTGCTCATAACTCTAACTCCCAGCACTAACTTTACGCTCACTTTTCTGTTCACACTCTCCTGACTTTTAAGTTGTTGCACCTGCTTTGCGTTACTGCAACAGCATTTAAGGACAATCAGTTTCATTACCATTTGCGAAGTAACGCTCTGTGTATCCTGGTGCCAGATCTTACTAAACATTTCTTTACATGCACTTTCACTTTTTTTTTTGATGCTGATTATTGTGCTAATCCTTTGATGTACCTGTATGCTGTTCATTCGAACTATGCATGTTTTCGACTCTGACTTTTGACGGCATTTTGGATTTTGTCTGCCTGCTTGCATTAAATAAACTCCTGTTACGTTCATGTCCACCGGCTTATGTGACAGATTACTTCACTGCACCCCACGGATGTAGCAGGCTTTCTGCTGCCGTGGTCCAAGGACGGCTACTCGGTGAGCAGCAGCAATGCATACAAGAACTCGTTTTAGCGTATAACTCAGTTCACTAATGCCATCTCATCAACACTAAAGTGGAAATGCACCAAGTTCTCCAGCTCACTCATATCCTGCCTGGATAAATTCACAGGCTTTCCATCACAGTGTAAAGGGTTTTTGCTACAGTATTCATTATACTTTTCAAATCAGTAAATCCAATCATTTATCAGTATACTTTTGAAATCAAGCTGACTTGACCTATAACAGAAAATAGCCCAGTTCCTAAGCTTTCTCACTGATAAAGCCATAAAGTGGCCATCTGCAGTTTGTGTCAGGTGACAAATTTCATCCTTTGACCAATTTACTGAACTCTTCCGTATGGTATTCGAGCATTGTCTTGACGGGAAGACGATCGGGGAACTATTTCTGGCAGTGTTGCAGGGAAAATGCCATGCTGTTGAGTACACCCAGGAACTTGGTACACTCGCTGGCAGTATTGGTTGAAAGAACCAACCCTGAACGCCACTTTCCATTGCGGTCTAAATACAGAGGTGCTCACAGAAATGGCCTACCATGATGATCAAGTCTTTCTAGACTCCCTGATTGACCTTGTTATTTATCTTGATGACCTGCTGAAGAAGAGACTAGCGCAGCTTCCCAGACTTCCTGTCCTAAGTCCCACGAACCAACCAGAGTCAAAGGAACTCTCCTGTGCCATTTTGAACCGACTGAACAAGAAAGGAGAAAACACGTGTCTGTATGCTTTTACAGCGGAGATCCCAGCCACACTGTCCAGCTTTGTACTGCTTGACAAAAGGATTCAAGTTTATGATGAGACACTGAGGGGACTCCCACTCTGTCAAGCAGACCCATGATGGGTCCCTCTAAGCTTTCTAACATTTTGCACTTGACGTTCAGGTAAAGCGCATAGAAAATGCCTTTGTTCTCTGAGCCCTGATTGACTCTGAGCCACTGGAAGCTTCCTTAAACATGACAATGTATTACGACTCAAGTTACCCACACAACCTCTTCTTCACCCTCTGAGAATCAAGACAATTGATGGAGGTCCCATTGGCAAAGGCACTGTCACACTATGCACCAAACCTCTCCAACTCCAAGTCAGCATACTCCACTATGAGCTCGTATCCTTCCTAGTCACCATCACCACTGGTCAACCCATTATACTAGGATCCAACGACTTGACCCTCACATATCCTGGCATCTCATCTGACCGATAACTTTGCGCACCCCATGGATGTAGCAGGGGAGTCGAACAGACTCTCCGCTGCCACAGTCTAAGGTCGTCTACTCGTCAAGCAGCAGCAAAGTCTACGAGAACTCGATGAGCATGTAATGCTGCTCATCTGACAGTTCTTTTAATTAAACATACATTTTAGAAAATCTTCTCTGCTCTTTGGCTCTGAGAGTGAAATCTTCCGAACTGCTGCAGCTGTGGAGACAAAACAGAGATATAGGCAAAAATTAAACCTTAGTTTCTGTAAAAGATGGAAACAGCTTAATGTGATACAATGAATGTATTTATTTAAATCAGTGTTTTAGTTAAAAGTGTGAGCCATTTCTGTGTATCTTTTCTGAGAACGTTTCCTGAGTAAAGACTTCCATCGTGGTGTTTCTCCAGCAGGAACAGCTCCGCTTACCATGTGGAGGGATTTTGTTGAATTCCTCCTCGCAGAATTCCTCAAATCGCTTTTTCAGGTCTGAGAGAGAATTCCTCACTCCATCACATGAGTGATGTTGATGGACAGTGATGCTGGGTGAATCCTCACATCCAGAAGAGACACAGAGAGACTGCAAACTCTTCAGAGAGAGAAGGAGAGAGGAAGTAATACGTAGAGAGAGGGAGTAATATGTTTGCTTGGTGAACTGTATTCCCATGCTATAACTGTTTAATTATTATACATTATGAGAATTATTTCCAAGGTAAAATGTAGAAGTAACTGCCTTTATCCTATTAACAAACACTGCTCAAACAAACTAAATGTGTTCAGTCACAAGTAAACTGGCTCTCTCTTACAAGCTAAATGTAAATGCAATATAAAGAGGTTGATTTTTTTTTTTTTATAGGACTAAATTGATGCGTTAATTCTGTAAAGATTTCTAGTTCTCACTTGTTTCTCAGTTCTCTCTGCTGAAAGTGATACAGCGTCGTGGCCTCTGTG